>JAPDVU010000003.1:7153018-7258018 GCA_026230045.1 Corynorhinus townsendii | reverse complement strand
ATTAAGTAGGATAAGCAAGTATGTTCTATATAAAGATACAGTAGCTTCTTTTTGATCTCTCATGGAAATCCACCCCATGAGGGGGACCTAACTGATGTGGAAGCAGAATACAAACATAAGAAGAAGAAAAAGTGGAAGACACAGCAGGGAGATGACATATTCATCACGTGGCAATAGGTGGCTTTGAGAGATAAAGTATGATGACATTTTCGTAAAAAGTCACAGGATGTCAAACGCCAAGACGTATCTGCATACCACAAACATATATAGAAACAATAGACAGGAACACATAATGTAAATATTCATACACATGAATACATTTCCCTGCGCGTTTACACTGGAAAAACGAAATACAGCATTCTGGGTGTTTACGTTAAAAAAATCAGCTACAACCTCTTAAATTCCATTTTTTCATTCAGACCCAATTGATCTGCAAGCCTGTCAGGTCAAAGTGCAAGCTTGTGACGGTTAGAGAAAGGGCAATACATTATAATCCTTTAGTGTGTGCTGTGCTTAAAAGCTCTCATCTCAAAACTAACATAGTATTCCAACCCACAGTCGCTGAGTGAAGAAAGCGTCATATACCCAAGGAGAGAGCGATGACAGGCTGAGTTACAATCTATTTTCAGACTAAACAAATAAAACAAAATACACCTCTGCAGGAGGGAAAGGTGGGGAGGCTTGCTGTCTCAGCAGAGGGCACACCGTATGATTCCCACACTGAAAGTGTACGTTTTCAACTGTTCCAGTACAGGAATAACAACTGCTCATTAAAATACGACATCAGCAATTTCAAAACCTTTTCTCTCATCCACCTAAAACTGGGTAAAGACAAACGGACGTTCACAGAAACACACAGGACACGCCACGCTCGGCCTTACCGCTGTCGCCAGAAGGCAGCGCCACGGTGTGCGTGGGCACGGTGTCCGAGTTCACTTTTCCGTTTTCAAACGTGTCGTTTTCCGTCTGCTGGAGCTGCCAGTTGAGGCCGAAGAGATGCATTGCTGGGGAGGGGGAAGGAGACAGGCTGGTTAAAGGGCCGCGGCAATGCCAGTGGCGAACACGTTTATAACAAGTCAGGTGGAGTTCAAATGCAACACCAAGGGTGACTGCGGGACCACGATCCGCAAACAAGCAAGCCCGTGCACAAATGCAGCGGAGGTGGAGATGCAGTACACACACAGCTCTGCAACGGTGCTCTGCTGTTTCTCCGTTAACCGCACCAGGACAGGCCGAGGCAAGAACGCTTACCTTCTCTGCTTTGTCGGAGTTCCAGCCCCTCCACCCCTGAACTAAGTGGTGGTTGCTCTACAGCAGCACCTGCCAAACTACGTGACCGCAGGCCACTCCCGCGTGCCTAACACTTTGTTGTAAAACCTGTGGGTTCTCAAGAGGCGCGATGCTACTCGCTGGATTAAGGCAAAACTAAAAGCTGGGCTCACAGATGCATTAGTTGGCATACGAAACGATCAGAATGGATACTGATGCACAAAATATAGTATTTTAATATTCTAAACTTAAGATGACTTTATAACATAACTCCGCAATGATCCAGATCAAGCCACCTGTATATCTGTCAGGTAGCTTCCTGGAGAATTTCTGTACGAGAGTGATCCTGTAGTATAAAACCCCAATATGCAAATCAACCACACAGCGGAACCACTGGTGGCTATGATGTGCACTGACTGACCGCCAGGTGGCAGACACTCAATGTAGGAGCTGCCCCCTGGTGGTCAGTGCGCTCCCACAGGAGGAGCACTGCTCAGCCAGAAGCTGGGCTCACGGCTGGTGAGCACAGCGGTGGCGGCAGCGCTAAAGACCAGGGAGCGGGCCTAAGTCGGCATCCCCGAGGGGTCCTGGACTGCGAGAGGGCACAGGCGGGGCTGAGGGACGCCCCCCTCCAGTGCACAAATGTCGTGCACCGGGCCTCTAGTAATCTTATAAATTGTAAAAATGTTGATGACTAACTTTATTTATGTAAAATATTTAGAAAAGATAACTGTAAAGATACATAGTTGTACATTTCTAAACCTAATTAAAATTGTTATATATTATTTAGTAACAACCGACATACGTAGTAATACAATTATATTGGCACAGTGTACAAACTTTGGCTCTGTCTTCAATCGAGGATTTAACCCTGGACAAGTGACGTGATATTGTTAAACATTAGGTTTACTTACACAGTGAGGCTGGCTGCCCGACCTTATTTCATTGATGTGAACTTCCAAGGCAGTGCATATGGAGGGTGGCAGGGCAGTCCTCAGGGTAGAGGCATTTCATGTATTTATTCTTTACCCCAGATGACTGAGCTCCTGGAAGTCAGCTGACCGACCATGGTACCTCTCAAGTAATAGTCCCTCTGACTGTGATGCGTCCCATCCCCTGTGGAATACCTGCACCTCCCTCAGAGGGTAGGTGCTCACTTCCAGGGGAAGCCTGCACGCCAGGATGGTGCATCTTTCCCACGACTGTTCCATTCACTGTTGTATCTCATTTGCCTTACACAGTGCCTGATACACCTAGCAGGTTTTCAAAACACATTTTTATTGATTTCAGAGAGAAAGGGAAAGGGAGATAGAAACATCAATGATGAGAGAGAGTCACTGATCAGCTGCCTTCTACATGCCCCACACTAGGGAGCGAGCAGCCCGCAACCCGGGCATTGCCTGACTGGGAATCAAACCATGACCTCCTGGTATATAGGTCGACGCTCAACCAGAGTCACGCCGGCAGCTACCTAGTGGGTCTTGGTAAATATCTGTCAAATACATGAATTTTATTTCCAGAGGTTTTAAAATCTAAGAAAACACTTGTGTATAAAAATATATAATTATGCAAAGGAGAATTTAATAAATATAAAACAAATACATAAGTGGTGAAGACAAGAGTACTATATTATTCATTATTTGACTGCCTTAGGGTATATGAAAAATAGTGAGTGAAAGTCCCCTAGTATTATGTATAATTAATTGAATTTTTACAAAAAGATTCAACAGCTTGGGGACCTTCCATGACCAGTCTCCCATTTTCCTGTTGACGATACCTGATATAAAATCATGACCTAGTAAGAAGTATAGCAGACACAGATGCCAACGTAGCTACATCTACCCTGTGTACCCGTGACTAACGTTTACACGTATGGTCTCTGCTTCAATCCCAGTCTGTCAGCAATTTCTTTTAGACTCTGATTTTTCAAGGATTAAGATATAGGTTATGAGATGCTTGAATTTACAAATTGTCAATGGGCAAAGAGGTATAACTTCGGATGTCATTTTTGCATTAGACTATGCAGGGTTTGAGTGGCAAAATGTCAAGAGCTTTCTAAACACTGATCACGTCATACGTTTGTCAAGCTTCGGCTATTTCCGCGAGTTCTGAATACAACAGTGGAGCTACTTGGGCATAGAGTAAAGGTCTGCCAGACATACTTCGGTGGAGCAACAATAACTACCCCCACAGGGTCAAGGCTCTCCCACAAAACAACGTGTCATCACCGTGTGCTTTCATGGAGCATAAAAAGTCCTCTTATAGATTAGCTCGTTTTATGGGTTTTAACAGGCTTTGAAGAGGAGAGATAATCCATAGATCATACACAGATGTCAGGGGTTAAAAGTAATGTTATGTTTATGTTTGGAGAGCTATTTTATTTTCTGCCAGATGGGCAACATCTTATATATATTCATTATAGAAAATCTCAATAAAACGGGATTTAAGTTCTACTTAAGACATCATCTAATGAGACCCATACCCAATAATATAACATCTTGTTTAACACTGCATTGAAAACAGAGGCCAACAAGTTGTCTGGTCTTAGACTATTATGTACTTCGAAAATATTGCTGGCTGGAATTTAGTGAAGCTCTTGGCACTTATTATGTGTAATATAAGATATTTATACAAATTCAGAGTGTCATGGAGATTCACTCCAAAGGTAGTGTGAGGGAGAAGAAAAAGAGGAGGAGGAGGAGGAGAGAGAGAGGGGTAGAGGCAATGAACTCATAAAAGTCAAAATGCTCCAGAAATTACTAAGCACCGGTTAGTAAAATGGCATGCAATGTCTTGGCAGACAAACAAAGAGAAAATTGGTGAAATAAAACACAGCTGTAGGTGAAGAAGGATGAGAACAACTTGGCCACGCCCGAGCTGGAGGGTAGACGTGAAGCCACAGGGAGGCCTGTGCAGCCAACCTTCATGGTTGTACCACGGATCCCTGGCTGACGCAGGACTGAACGGAGGGCGTGGGGTGAGTGCCAGAAGAAGCCGAAGTCCGACTGAAAATATTCTCTCAGTCTATGAGAAGGCCATGCAGGCAGGAGCCTACCTACCGAAGAGAGGCCACATGCAGCCACAGTATTGTCACGACAAAGAGTCAAGAAAACGTGACATTCGGAGAAAACTCTGAGGAGGCTTATGCAACCAACGAACAGGTCCAAGAAGTCAACGCCGGGGATACGGGTGCTAATCTGGGGCCAGGAAGAGCAGAGATGGAAAATGAACACCTCAGGACTATCGTATTTCAAGCCTGAAAAAGAGCAAGGTGACAGAACGAGAGGTCCAAGCAATGGTGTTAAGACCCCTGAGGCAAAAACCAGGGAGGGCTGCCTAGTTCCATATGAGGTGTCCACTCGCCACCTTGCCAAGTGTAAAAAGGAAGCCGTGCCCTGGCTGGTGTGGCTAAGTGGGCTGGGTGTCATCCATGCACCAGGAGGCACCAGTCCCGATTGTGAGTGCCATCCCTGGTAGAGGGTGCGCAGGAGGCAGCTGATCCATGTTTCTCTCTCTCTCCACCTCCCTCTCTCTCTCTCTCTCTCTCTAAAAATCAATAAACTATTAAAACATTTGCAGTGTGACAAAATAAATTCTACAGTTAAAGAACCGAAGTTTCTGACACCAGTTAGACCTTCTCAACGTCTTTAAGGCAAAACTTCTAAATTGCCAGGTATGTTCAAAGCCCGTTTTCCTTGTGTGTCTTCAGTGGGACAGTTCATAGCGCTGGGAGATGCAAGTGATGCTTTTACATGCCGCCCTAGAGCAGCTCTGGCCGATGGATTTGAGACTGAAACGATAGCAGACAAATCAAGCCATATAATAAGAAAAACGCAATCGGATGTGGCGGGGAGCCCCGTGCGCCCCGGGTCCCTCACCCCCCTGGGCTGGCAGCGAAACCAGGCATCTGTCAGCCACAGACCCGTTCTCCGGGCCGCTGCGAGACCGCCGCGATGCGACATTACAAAAATAAGACAGTCACGAACACCTGCTCTGTGTCAAGTGCTGTGCTAGTGTGACCTGCATTATCTCATTCAATCTTCACAAAGACCCCGTCAATAGTGGACGTTACCTTTTTTTCATGTTAAGTCTCAGAAAACTGAGGCTTTTTTTGAGAGTTTAAGGTTCCAAACAAGTAAGCAGTGGATCTTGACCTTGAACCCAGACCTTCTGAGAACAAAGGTCATACCACAGCACTCCTCTCCATGCCACCACAGGGTTTCAGAGTGGAACCACAGGGAAGGAAGTGAGACGGGACTTCCCCGAGGCCAAAGGCTGGACACAGCTTCTCCCTGGGGTCTGGGAACCCGGGGCAGAGACAGTGTGTGGGGTGAGGGGCCAAAGGTCACATCTGTGCATCCCAGGCATTGTCCTTCCGTACAAGTACTTTCTCATATACCTATATTGTCCTAAAAGAAATTTTTATAATAATAATAATATGATGATGATGAAGCAGATACTGTGGTTAACCCAGAGTCTTAAAACAATTTAAAAATTACGTAAGTGAACACTAGACTTATTAAAGTTATAGAAGTAGTATTTGTGTAGATTTAATCTTTAAAAAGTTTATGGTATTACGTTTTGTAGTTTTATATTGTTATTTCCACATATTTTTAGGAGGTTTTAATGGGGCAGGGATATATTCATATCCTAAATGTTATCCTAGGAAGAGTGGAATTGTAGATGCCAGCGAAATTATTCTGTCTAGTGAGTGTGCTTTTCAGATTTTAAAACACCTTGAAGACTGTAATCTATATTAATAAAAGGGTATTATGCTAATTAGGGCGGATGTCTTCCAGACGTCCATCTGGATGTACATCTGGACAAAGCCACAGCGGCTCCGAGGCCCGGGGCTCAGGCAGCCATGGACTCAGGCAGCACCGAGGCCCAGGGCTCATGGCAGCTGTGGGCTCAGGCTGCCGTAAGCCCTGGTGGCTGCAAGGCCCAGGGCTCAGGCCTCACAGCCGCCGCGGCTGGCAGTGGCAGCAGCAGCTGGGTGATGGGGGCGTCGCCTTCCCCTGATCAGCCCAGTTGCCTCTGACAGAGCCGTCAGTAGGGCACCCCCTGAGGGCTCCCGAACTGTGAGAGGGGGCAGGCTGGGCTGAGGGACCCCCTCCAGTGCACGAATTTTCATGCACCGGGCCTCTAGTCTTTCAGTAATGTGCATGTGACAAGGATCATTGTCCCCACTGTACGAGGATGAAACACAGGCAGAGAGGGTGAGTTACCCAATGTCTTAAAAAGTTACTGTGTTAGAGGACTCATGATACCAGATTCCTGACCCAATTTCAGGTTCCTTTATCTATATTGTGCCGCTTTCCTACTTATCAGAAGTGTACTGAATGAAAATTGAACATTCACATTAAGGAAATCTTAAAAAATTTAATACAAATTGATTGTAGCAAGTATAATCAGAAGTTATTCATTTGCTAAAATTGGCTTCTACATACAAGATATTTACCAACTATAAATGGTTGCATTTTGCAAGATTATTGGTAAGCTGCGTGTTTGGAACTGAATTGTATTGGTGGCTGAAGTCCCCACTGATTTCAAAAATCTGCCTATACCCCCTATGGAAATATGCACACACAGCACCCAACGGCAATGAAGAGCCATGTTCACAGAGTGTTATTTGTAAAAGCCCCGGACTGGAAACTACCCCGATGCTGCCAGCAGTGAGCTGACTCACATCCTATAGTGAAGTCACCCAATGGCCTCCACACAGCACGCAAAGGGGTTCCACACAGCAACACAAAGGGATCAGCCTCCACACAATAGCACAAAGGGGTCGGCCTTCACACAGCAACACAAAGGGTCAGCCTCCACACAGCAGCACAAAGGGGTCAGCCTCCACACAATAGCACAAAGGGGTCGGCCTTCACACAGCAGCACAAAGGGGTCAGCCTCCACACAGCAGCACAAAGGGGTCGGCCTCCACACAGCAGCGCAAAGGGGTCGGCCTCCACACAGCAGCGCAAAGGGGTTGGCCTCCACACAGCAACGCAAAGGGGTCGGCCTCCACACAGCAGCACAAAGGGGTCGGCCTCCACACAGAAGCACAAAGGGATCGGCCTCCACACAGCAGCACAAAGGGGTCGGCCTCCACACAGCAACACAAAGGGGTTCCACACAGCAGCACAAAGGGATCGGCCTCCACCCAGCAGCACAAAGGGGTCGGCCTCCACACAGCAACACAAAGGGGTTCCACACAGCAGCACAAAGGGGTCGGCCTCCACACAGCAGCACAAAGGGGTCGGCCTCCACACAGCAGCACAAAGGGGTCGGCCTCCACACAGCAGCACAAAGGGGTCGGCCTCCACACAGCAGCACAAAGGGGTCGGCCTCCACACAGCAGCGCAAAGGGGTTGGCTTCCACACAGCAGCACAAAGGGGTCGGCCTCCACACAGCAACACAAAGGGGTTCCACACAGCAACACAAAGGGGTTCCACACAGCAACACAAAGGGGTCGGCCTCCACACAGCAGCCTCCACACAGCAGCACAAAGGGATCGGCCTCCACCCAGCAGCACAAAGGGGTCGGCCTCCACACAGCAGCACAAAGGGGTCGGCCTCCACACAGCAGCACAAAGGGGTTGGCTTCCACACAGCAACGCAAAGGGGTCGGCCTCCACACAGCAGCGCAAAGGGGTTGGCTTCCACACAGCAACGCAAAGGGGTCGGCCTCCACACAGCAGCACAAAGGGGTCGGCCTCCACCCAGCAGCACAAAGGGATCGGCCTCCACCCAGCAGCACAAAGGGATCAGCCTCCACACAGCAGCACAAAGGGGCCGGCCACTGCCAGTTGCAACAGCATGAATACATCGCACAAGCATAACATTCGCCAGACAACCCATTCACAACAAGCGTGACTCCCGGGCAAGTCCATGTGCATTCGGTTCAAAAGCAGGAACTATCAGCTGATGGGAACCAAAGTCACCGGAGTGACTGACTACCTGCTGGGAGGGGAGGCAGGTGGAGCCGGGTGAGTTCTCAGGGCTTCTGGGGTGCTGGGTCACATCCCAGTTTTTACCTGGAGCGGGGCTCCACTAGCTGTGTCCACTTATGTGCTGTGTACTTTTCTAAATGCGTATTACGCTTCAACTAAAATTTCCGTTTAAAAGTAGTCCATCTAACACAGAGCATAGCCCGAGAGTGTGTGCCCCTACCTTCCCTAAACCCTTTCCAGGATAATTCCCAGGCACGAATCTTTTAAATTGGTTGTAATAGCCAACATTTGCCATCTACATACAAAATTAATAAGCATACATTTTGTACGATCACCCATACCAGTGATAACAAAATCACCATGGTAGCCACGGTAGGCGAGACTCCCATGCACCCATCAATCACCCATCAATCACTATTGCCACCTGTTTTGCTAACAGCCAAATAGCTTACTTTAGGTTACATCTTCTTAGGTTGCTGGTGGCATCCTTAGAGCGTAGCGGATTAGAATGTGTTTCAAATGAAAATATTCCCTGCAGAATCCAAAGGCATTCATTCCATAACCTCTTACAGTCTTTCTTTCTGTAGGCTTTGCCAGAAAATGTTGAGAAAAACACCTCATTAATTGAAATAATTTTGAGACAGCATGCTTGGAAAGATCTATCAGTGCAATTGTCTTAAGACTTTTTCTTCCAGGCTCCAAGCCCAGGCAGGTGAGAGCAATTACTGCGCGCCCTCCTCGCGTTTTCCAGGCTGATGGAGAGGAAGGGCCTGGTGGCTGGAGATCTCGCCTCCGCCCGGAGAAGAAAGGGCATGGCGTTGTTTCCACCCGATACGTGTTGGCTTGAGACGCAAAAGCCAGCGTGCGGAACGCTGGAAACCAGAATGTGTCATTAAAGAAAATTACACGGCACCGAGGAGCAACGCAGTGCCGTTCTCAGCTCCCCGCGAGAGCAGAGGTGCCAAAATGCCATCGCGTCTCCGGGGACCAGGCCACGGGAGCTGCTCTCACAGCGGCTGCTCTTTCCACGGCGAGCCCGCGCTCTCGGGCCTGGTCCTGCCAAATACGGATGCGAGGCAGGGTGGGGGCAGCTGCTGACCAGGTCCAGCAATCTGCCAGGACCCAGCGGTACATTCCGGGGGACGTGTGGAGCAGGCACAGAAGCAGGGAGCCCCGGACCCTGAAGGGAGCTCATGCCACCAGAACCCTGAAGACTGCACTCCAGTTGTGGCAACTTAAGAGTGTCGTTCCAAGCATGACTGCCATTCTTGGCTAAACGCTGTTGAATATTATAAGGTCAAGCGTTCTCATAAAGACACAATTATGAGAGCCAGAGCTGGTAAGAAAAACCGACTTAAAAATATCCAGAAAATGCCTGCAATTCTGTTTTGTTTAGCCTTCGAAACCTTGAGCGTTCACCCACGCAACTTTGGGGTGTAGAGTTTCCCTTTCTTGTAATTCACCTGGGGGTCCGCTGTGGTACATTTCCTCCCACACGCCCTGCCTGAGAAAGATTCGTTCAGAGCATGTTATCAGAAGTTGCCAGCAAAGGAAATCCGAACCGGCGGTTTTAGAGGTAAGAGCACAGTTTTTAGCAGATTGTCCGGGTGTCGGGGGGCCTTTTCTTTGTATGAAACGAGACGCAGGTCCCGGTCTCCATTCGGGCTCCCCCTGGTGCGGCAGCGAGGGACGTCCCCGGGCCTCTCATTCCCATGAACGTCTCAAGTCGACGCCGGATGACCGCTGAGGTCTCTCCCCGATCTTCCTCTGACATGTCGCTGTATGTCAAAGTACGAATATTTCCCAGGCGAAACCATGGAGCCTTGGAAAAACCACACCTGGCACAGGAAGGACATCAGTGTATCTGAATACAAATGCTGTGCCTTTGTTTTTATTTTAAAATAAAAATGTAATTACGTGAAGTCCAACTAGCATTGCACGCATATGTCACCTCGGTACCTTGGGTTTTGCAAACAAAATTTCTTCGTGTTTTAGTTTCACGCATATAATAATATACATAATGTGCACGTGCAATGATTAGATTTTACGAAAAATAGAAAAATGCCTTTTCAATATGGGGCAATGATTTGATGTGATCACGCTTCCAGAATGCAGCCCCATTTCAATGCGAGATGAAAGCAGGTTGGGTAACGGGTGTGGGGGAAGCTGGGACGCCTGCTGGCCTAAAGTGTCATTAGAAATACATCGTTTTCCATAAATTAGCTTTTGTTGGGGATTTCCTGCTGTGTTCACATACATGATGACGGAATGTGTTAGGCAACATTCTGGCATTCCACTCCATTATTACTCGTTATTAGCTCTAAGGCTAATCTAATATCAACAGATCCGACCTTGCTAACCCACATACAGTATTTTAAAATCAGTATTTCTTTTTAAGGCTTTCACATTAACACACACTCTCATTGTCATTAGAAGAAGGGAATTATCCCAACTGTAAGGTGTTTGAATATTCCAAGCAACAAACACCTGATGCAGCAAGTTCCCCTGAGTGTTTTAAGATAACACGTTAAATGAGCTTTTCTGAGCTATTTTCTCGGGGGGGGGAATAAGAGATAAAAAAACGGTTGCTAATATTTTCTATTTCTATGCCGTGTATTTTTCCTTTCTCTCCTTTTGGCATTTGGTCACTAATAAAGGAGAATCACATTGGCTGTCAAAATACCTAACAGTCATGTAGCGGGGCAGGCTTGCTTCTGCCAGAATA
Organism: Corynorhinus townsendii; assembly: GCA_026230045.1. NCBI lineage: Eukaryota > Metazoa > Chordata > Mammalia > Chiroptera > Vespertilionidae > Corynorhinus > Corynorhinus townsendii. The sequence goes on along the minus strand of JAPDVU010000003.1, from coordinate 7,247,077 downwards.
TTCGACTTGTTCTTTCATAAACAGCAATATTAAAAAACCTATTTTAGAATTTAGCTGCATGTTTCCTTCCTTAACTGTGTGGACCAGGGGTCCTCAAACTTTTTAAACAGAGGGCCAGTTCCCTGTCCCTCAGACCATTGGAGGGCCGGACTATAGTTTAAAATAAAAACTATGAACAAATTCCTATGCGCACTGCGGGCCCGGGACGAGTCGGCTGCTAAGCAGGACAGGCAGCGGCACCCGGCGGGCCAGATAAATGTCCTCGGTGGGCTGCCTGAGGCCCGCGGGCTGTAGTTTGAGGACCCCTGGTGTGGACCCTGTGTTCCGTTAAGGGTTCTGCTTGGGAAACGGGTCCCAGCTGCCCGCCAGTCACTGCTGCGGCCGAGAGAGGCGCATGGAGATGGGGCTGTGTCTGCCTCCAGCGGGGAGTCAGGGTTTCCCCGGCAGACGGCTCTCCTAATTCTGCCTCCGTCCGTTCTCCGTCTCCAGGTTCTGTTCTCTGAGTGACGGAAGCATCCATGCTCCACGCTGATGGGAAGCACTGAGGGTTCACCAGCACCATGAGCTGCCCAAAGGGGCCAAGCGTGGTCAAGACGCTGGAGGGTCTTCGAGGTGACAGACGTCAACATTCAAGGAATACGGGAAGAGGACACAGAAACATTCCGAATGCAAAATGAAATCGTCCACAGGGCTGATGGGTAATTCCCTGCTTCCCCGAAACACGGGGTTTGTTGCCGGAAAATGTAAGTAACAGAGGCTCACGAGCGACCGGCGCCAGCAGCTCTGCTGCTGAAGCCCGTGGATCCGGCAATCCAGAGGCTGGTGGTACCGACTCCCTTTCGCGACTCCCCTCCTCCCGAAGAGCTAACAGGGCCGCAGCCTACTGTTAGGGAACAGCCTGTATGTATGCTGATGACGTACTCACGCACCGAAGTTCTTCTTGGCTTGGTGTCACTTTGCACAAAAGTAGACTAGACCTGAAAATCAGAATTCTTTGAAAATTGATGGCACTTAAACCATCATTATTCAAAGATGCCACACCATTAGGGATATGGAGATGGTTGGTGGGAGGTTAGTATATTAAAATGTGGCAAAATCCAGAAAATTATCCCCTTCCTATTAGTCCATGTCTCCCCCAAAAGTTTATGTTTGAGAAGGGTAATATGACCTGTGAAGTGTGTGTGTGTGGGGGGGGAAGGAGGGCGGGGTGCTGGTGCATTTGTCTGGTTGCAACTTTATTATTATTTTTTTTAATTTACTTTTTATTAAGTATTACAAATCTAGTTGCAATTTCAAATAAAACCAATGACCTTTTAGAAATCTGGGCACAATTCATCCATGCAGCTTGCTGTTTGTCATTCATTCATCAACAAACACTTTGCCTGTGTCGCCCTTACCCAGTCTGTTTCTCCAGAGAAGTAGGCTGAGCTGCACCCACATCACCACCTGCGGGACCCGGTCGGGAATGGTAACGGTCACATGGGTCTCCCCTGACCACCTCACCCCCCAGGCAGGGCGGGAAAAGGCTGTGGGAACCTAGGATTCCAGCTCCCCCCACCCATGTGGCGTAGGGAGAAGAGTGTCCCTTGGTTACACACTTGCTGTAACTATTACTAATGCGCATTTATGGGACATCTGTGGACATTCCTCTCAAAGCAAAATCCACAGGCAGGTGTGGCCGCTGGTCCCCAGGTGGCGGCTCGCACTGCCAGCTGGCCTCCGTGCTTGTGGGCTCAGCCTCCCTTTCTAAAGATAAGCGGCCACCTTCCCCGCTGCCAACTCGCCTTGCTTCTCTGCTAAGATCTCAAAGGCTCTCTTTGAAGAAGGAAACATCCCCTAAAAATATCTTTATTCTAAAAATAGAAAATGATGGTACAATTTGGGATTATTTGAAGTGACTGGTTAACACAGTTAGTTTCTATCTACAAATTCGTTGTAAGTCACCCAGGCTCACTAACTACATCGTGCAGTGAGCTTGGTAAAGCCACAAATGTAGTTAATGAGGGGATGAAGGGTCTAGAATGAGGTTACAAGACCCAAAGGGAATACCTACAGCATCTCCAGTCCCCTCAGCAGTGACTTCTATACTTTTTTAATAAAATGTGTTTATCACCTTTATAATTGTAAACATTCTACGGTATAATTATACTATACGCGCGTTTATATTTACATATTTAATTTATTTCTTCCTTGAGATAACTGGCATGTGGGCTTCACACACACAATGGGAGGGTCTTACAGGAATGGCCTTTCTGCCTCCGGACCCACCCGGGACTGGCACTGGCCACGCTGACCTCTTTGCTTATCAACTGCAGAGCAACATGACCTGTCTCTCCCAACAACTACTGAAATACAGAAACAATGTATGCTTTCAAAATGTCGTCAACACCGATGAATCGAGCACTCATACGTTTGGAAAAAATCCACACATAACATTTCTTTGAACAGTTTTGAAACTATTTTCTGGGGATACTTTATAAATAAAACTAGAAGCCCGATGGACGACGATTCATGCCAGAATGAGCCTTCCTTTCCCTGGCTGCCAGCACCGCCTTTGCTCTGGCCGGAGATGCCTTTCAGCTCCGGGTTGGAGCCGCCTTTCCACCTTCCACGCTGCCCAGAGGCCCTGAGTGGCTGGGGATGGTGTGGAACGCCTGTGTTGTCGCCATGGCAACGACGCAAGTGTCCCACCCCGCCCCCAGCCTCTAGTGCCTGTGTATGCAAATTACCCGCCATCTTTGTTGGGTTATTTTGCATACTCACTCCTAATTGGCTGGTGGGCGTTGCAAAGGTACGGTCAATTAGCATGTTACTCTTTTATTACGTAGATGCTTAACACATGCATGCATACTCTCTACAACCCAAGGGGAAGAAACACAAAGGAACAGACTGCAAATCCTCACAGTGGTTTTCCATCTTGTTCCAGAGCCAGCATTCCCACAGTAAGGTTCCTTCCCACTTCCTACTATGATTGCTCCCTCCCTGCAAAAAGGGCTGCAGCTAGACCCACTCAACAAAGAAAACCGATGAGCAACACAACCCGTTCTCCTCAGACACAGCGAGGTGTTCTTTTTATTAATCGCACTCTATTGGCCTTAGTACTCCTGAGGATTGATTTTTTTAGGCCACCTTTCGGTTTATGTGGTCACACTTCCAATTTGTCCGCATGTCAGCATTTGTCAAAACACACAGCCATTGTCACTGTTCTGGTTTCGCAGGAAGGCCTTCTGTGGTGCTCGGGCTCACTCAGCTCTGTCTTCTGTGCCCTCCCTCAGCCCCCTTTTAAATAGTCATCATGGTTATAATTAAGTGCCCGGTGTCTGCTTCCTCAAGGTATAATCTATGTTGTTCCCTGCTGTCTGTGTTTCTCATCCTGCCTCAGTAAATAAATGCCGTCCCTCAATAAACAACTTTTGAATACATGAAGGATGGATGGATGGATGGTCACTCCTTTTTCTGGTGTTATATCAGTAATTTAGTACGCAATCACTGAGTAGAAACCGTGGAGTCTCATGGTTGAGGAAGAAGGATGAGGTGTGTAGACATTCTAAGATTATGTAGGACAATAAATAAACTGAAAGAGTATATGCATAAAATAAATCCGAATTTATTTTATCTCAGATTCTAGGGTAAGACCTTTGTTTAAACGTAGATTCAATGGAACGTAAAGGTTTTATGCTGAATTCATTCCTAAGATTGCTAGCAGTCTACAGTTTTGTTTTAACCTTATATATGCCAGTTACTCTTCCTTTCACTCCTCTTGATGTCCATTATGGTCTGAAAATACACTGCCTTCAGTACCACTGATTCAATATTTATGCAACATAACACGGACATGGTATAAATACTGTATTGTGCTTTCCACGTGGCATCAGTGGGGAAATGCGGCTACGTTCTGCAGAGATCAGAGTCCCAAACAGAAATCAGCACCGCCTTTCACACGCAAGATATTTATGTCCCACACACGCTCAAGTTCAGCTGATGCTGAAGGCATGTATTTACTGATTTCCGAGAGGAAGGGAGAGGGAGAGACAGAAACATCAATGATGAGAGAGAATCCTTGATTGGCTGCCTCCTGCACGCTCCACACTGGGGATCGAGCCCGCAACCTGGGCACGTGCCCTGACCAGCAATGAAACCAGTGCCTTCCTGGTTCATAGGTCGACACTCAATCACTGAGCCACGCCGGCCAGGCTAAAAGTATTTCTGATTGTTGATGTCCTTGAACCCTTTTCAACTCAGGAGCTCCTCGTAGCTGAGGGGCAAAGAACAGTCTGTTTGCGCACAGAATTCGCATGGTATTTACTCCGTCAACCTCGGGTCGCGGTCACAGTGAAACAAGTCATTCTGGGGAAAGAGAAGAGGAGCATACTTCCTCCATTTGCACCCATTCAGCAGCGATTCCTTCCTGATGTGCCCGGGCAAGCGCAAAGCTCCACATTCTGCTGCTGTCCTAATGAAAACCAGCAACCACGTGTAACGAGGAAAAAATGGAGTGTGTGATCTAGTATAGCTTTCCCCCCAGTTTAGGGTCCCATTCAGACGTCGCCGTCTATGCTCATACAGAGCTGGCTATCGAGGGAACGGAATTTTAAGTCACCCCTCCATCGTTTCTGGATTTCTATCCGATATGCTAAGACGGAGAAAACTGGTATTTTCTGCAAACTAACAGAGCTCACACGGAAGTTAGGACAGAGTGCAGACATGGCAGGGCCGCCAGCATGCCTGTGGGTCGGAGGAGTGTGTGTGTGTATGCATGCACGCACGGTTTCACCCCAAGCGCTTCTTTCATGGGAAGAGCGCCACCATCCGGAAGGGGTTTCCGTGCATTTTCTCCTCTTCGCACCGGCAGAATCAGAGGCCGGCAGTGGCTGCTGTATCGCATCACCGTTTCCTCCTCTCCCAGGGGGAACGGGTTTATTCTGAGTCTTCGTTCACCTTTGAATCAGGTTTAAATATGTCTTTAATTTCATATATCCACGGGTAGCATAAAATACTGATCTACAAGGTTTCCTTTAGAATGTTCAATCCTCTAAACTGCAGGCAGTATATTCTCTTCTGCAAAGTGATGAAGTCACATCAGCGTTAAAATGCTACCGTCGCCTCTCAGACAAAATGCATTTTCGGAACGCGATGCAACTGGGAGTTAGGGAGGAAGCTGCAGGGAGAAATGGTGTGTAATTCATTGCTCAGCTGTGTTCCGTAACCTAAGAAAACAGCACTTTTACTGCACAAACATGTCCGAAAAGAAAAAAGAATGTCACGATGCATTTCATCTTGCCATCTACACTGAAATGGCCGATTCTTCACGAAGCACAAAGGGCTGGCGTATTTTTCTTTCTGACCGGAGCTGCATATAGATAGCTAATCAATCTCCAGATACACAGAGAGGTACACTGCTCATAAAATGCAAAGAGACAAAGGAGGAGGACAGACAGCTGCTGCCGATCCCTGACCGCACTGAAGCCGGACTCGACAGGTTACCTTTCGCTGGGCCTGCGGGGTGCTCGCGCTGTTCCTCAGCCTCGTTAGCACACACATGACAACAGCTATTTCAGGAGTCACTTGGTAGCAGCTGTTCATGTATGTTCTCAGTGAAACGGAGTATTGAAAATGTGAGTCTTCCTTAGCAGCAGGCGCCAGGAGTTCACCAGAGAAACCGTGCTGAGTTATTTCACATCATTGGGAAAGGAATTAACAACCAATCACTTAAAAGTCCAGATTTTTTTTTTTGAGGAAATAAAAAACAAAACAAAACGAAGGAAGGTTTAGAGGGAATGGGAAGTGTCTGTTTGAAGAAGCCAGGGTTTCTGTTTGGGGGGATGGAAATGACTTAAAATTGATTGTGACACTGTGTGAATATAAACGTCACTGACTTGTGCCCTTTAAATGGGTGAACTGTAGGGAATGAGAACTGTATCTCAACAAAGCTTCTATGAAAACTGTCAAGCGAATTATTGGTTGGAGATAAACCGAGCCAAAAATCAAGAAAGTGTGCGCGCACAACAGAATTGGATGGCATTGTTGTCTTCTCTAGCTTTCCTTAAATATAAAGCATAGGTTCACACACTGTTGGTGCTACCGCACGTGGGGAATTACTTGAATTTTCAGGTTCTGCCTCGCCATATCCAAAATGTTCATGAGGTGCAATGTCCACAAGGGTGTTATCTGGAGTCTGACTTGGCTCTGTTGCCGTTCTAACGGTGTTAATCTAATAACCGCAAACATTTATTTTGATTTCATTTAATGTTTCAATAATGTTCATGCTTGATGATAAGATTTCTGGGCATTTTCATATGTTTGCAGGGTATCCCCACGGCCTGTGAGTAAAGAACAATAATCACGCCTTTGACTCATCCCCTAACCAGGAGCAGAGGGAGAAGCGACGGTAACTAGTAGCTCTGTGTCTTTAATCCATTTGTTGGCGAACCACTGCTATCTACTACCCTTCCTTACGATCTTCTCATCGTTCCAGCAGAAGGGAGAAGAAGTGAGGGCCCAGAAAAAGTAAGGACAGGTCTTTTTTTGATAGGTCTGTATCACTATTATCATCACACATAACGTGTGTGTTCAGACATCAGCAGATTTTCACTGTGTGAAGACACACCAACTCGAGTACTAGAGAAGGGTTTTAATTGGGAGCTCAGCACTCGACATCGTAACGTGGCTGTTGCAACGAGGTTTGCCATCTGTCCAAGGGTGGACAGTTGACGTTTAAGAACAAGAGATGCTAACCCCTGGCACCTCTGTCCTGGGATGGATCAGCGGCAGCTTCTCACTCCTGCCCACTCCTCTCTCCCCATGGGGCCCCGTGCTTGCCCCCCGAGGGGCGATCTAGCAGGTTGTCTGTACGTGTCCAAACGGTAGCCAATAGCCACACGTGGCTGCGGGAGTGTAAGTTCATGAACAATACCACGGAAACTCCAGTTCCGTAGCTGCACTAGCCACCTTTCGAGTCCTCCTGAGTCACGCGTGTCTAGTGGCCACTGCACTGGATGGTGCAGAGACAGGGCGTCTCCATCATGAAGAGCAGCGTCTGACATGCTGGCTGGGCCTGCTGGTCCAGGTGTGGTCCGCGGCCACCGCAGCGTCCCCCGGGGCCTGCCTGAATGCAGACCCTGGGTTCCCACCGCAGATGCGTTCAATCAGAAGATGCATTTTAACAGGGTCTCCGGGTGACTCCTGGCACATGGACGTTTGAAAAGTACAAGTCTGGACTTCCTTTCTTCAAATTCCATGCTCTGGAATGCCGCTAAAGCAATCTTTTAAAAGCATAATGGCTTTAATTTCTTATTTTCTTCTCTAGGGTACGTCTTTTGAAACCTCATGGGGGGCGATCGAGTGAAGTGGGTCCTCCATAGTTTCTGGTCCCGCTTCCTCACTTACAGGCCGTGTGACTGCACACCAGGGGCCTCTCTAAGCAACAGACTCCTTTTTGTTCCATGGCGACAGGAACTCAGGGCTGGCTGTGAAAATCAAACGATTCACACGCAGCTTTGAACGCGATGCCTGGTGCCCTGTGAGCAGCCATCACCCACGCAGATCGCTCGTGCCCCTTCCTTGCCTTGGATGACCTCTTCTCAAGGTCACTGCCCTCTAACCACTCTGACATGAAACCCTGTGAACTGACCTCCGCTTTACCTCTTAGGAATCACCTGCTAAACCAAGTCGCTTTCCCAACATCTTCAGCCTGAGGGAGTTTTCTCTTCTATGTTTTGCTCATATGGACCTTGCAGCTATGAGAGCATATGCTGTCAATAGTATGTTTAAATTATTGTCTTTACCACTTAACTGTGAGTTTCTAGAACGGAGAGCTAATCTGGGCCTCTAACATCTGTTAAGAGTGTCCAGAAAAAATGTTGACCTAAAGTCGTTATTGAAAAACCATAGAACGGAAGAAAATAAAAAAAATACTTAGAATAAATAAGGACTTTATAAGTATAACAGGAATATCACAAATTATCAAGAAAAATGATAAATGTGATGAATTTAAAAAATTCTATATGGTATATGGCATAAAAATCATGAACCAAGTTAATAATAAACTGGAAAAACTATATAGCATATATGACAAATGATTCACTCCTATATAATAAACCCCTAATACGCAAATCAACCCAATGGCAGAAGGACCAGTCGCTATGACATGCACTGACCACCAGGGGGCAGATGCTTAACACAGGGAGCAGGCCTAAGCTGGCAGTTGGCCATCCCCCGAGGGGTCCTGGTCCGCAAGAGGGCGCAGGCTGGGCTGAGGGACTGCTCCGCAACCCCCCGCCCCCCTTCCCTGTGCACAAATGTTGTGCACCGGGCCTCTAGTCCTTGAATAAACACTTGCAAGTCACAAAGAGGAGAACATACCCAACAGAAAAATGGGGAGGGAGGGAAACTAGGCTATTCACACACACACAAAGAAATACAGATGGCCAGTAAGTATATGAAAAGATATTTAGTACTACTAGTAATAAGTGAAAACAACAATAAGATGTTCAGCCTAAGAGACTGGCAAGGGTTGAAAATACTGATAATAAGTAGCGTCGGTAATTGTGAAAAATGGAGATAATTTGGCCACGGTTTGCAACATTTAAAACATGCCTGCCCTTTGGCGCTGCGAATTTCTTTCAAAGAAAGTATTCTGATAAAAAATTTGACCAATTGAACCCACGTGCACACAGAAACACACTCTTGTATAAGAAAACGGTCAGTGCATTTTGGGGAACTGGGCAAATTAAAAACAGCCACTAACTAAGACTATACACATCCATTCCCAGCAAGAAAGCCTGATACAAATGCATTAAAAAGCATGGAACTCCAGATGTCCATAAGCATGGAAAACTATCTGTAAGGGTGTACGCCAAAACGTTAACAGTGGTGACCTATGCAAGGAGTTCACAGTGATCCATGGGGATTAATTTTCACTTTCTTCTTCCTCTTTTATTATCTGAAAATTGTATGGGAATAGGAAAGCAACAAAACCCCTCCCCCTCCCGTCGCCCCTCTATTTCAGAAGTTTCCACACCTTGCCTCTCCTGCGCTAACTTCACCTAAGAGAAGAGACAGGTTAAAGCTACATCCTCACAATGTCTCACGGCCTTCCTGGAAGGCGAGAAAGAAAATTCTGGGATAGAAGGGGTTCCTCAAGCCTTTCAGTTGACATATTTCTTTGACTTTCTATTGACGGTCCATATGAGAGAATGGGGGACAGTTTAAGGAGCCTGCGCTTGGTTAACGGTTGTGAGGTCAAGCTGATGAGGACACTGGTTTCCCCACTGATTCGGGGTTTACCGGAGGGATCCCACGGGACAGGCAGGTGGCCCTTTTCCTTCTCTGCTTCACGCGCACTCTCAGAGGATGTGCACGGCCTTCCCGGAGAAAAGTGCCCTATTCTATTTTTTCCAAAGGTAAAGGCGGCATCTTCAGTCCGGAAAGATTTGCGATGCTAACTCATGGAGAAAAGAAATTCTTTAGCTGATTTAAACCACAACAATGGAAACCATGGCGAAAACGTGTGCCAGTCACTTAAGCACAGGAAGAACAGCGAAAACGGGAAGCATATTTGAGATTAATCAATCAAAAGTATGAGATAATTCTTTGATGATAAAAGTAATTTTTAGGAGGTAAGCCTTGGGTTGCATCGCCTTAATTTCTAGCACAATAACCAGCCCATCAGAAAAACGTTCAATGGAGGAGAGAAACCAAGATGGCGGCATTGGTAAACACCTACACTGCTGCCTCGCACAATTTCAGAACTACAACTAAAAGACTAAACGGACATCGTCCAGAACCACAGGAAGGCTGCCTGAGTGGAAATTCTACAACTAGAAGAAAAGAGAAGAGCACACTGAGACTCAGAGGAGCTGCAGGAGGCAGAGGTACTGAGATGCGCGCGCAAAGAGGACTGGCAACTGAGTGCGCGGCTGGCTTTCTCAAGTGGGAGGGAGACAAAAAGCTCCCGACAGCTCTGAACTCCAGTTCCGGGTGAGACTCTGGGGACCCAGAGTCATACAGGGGTGAAACTGGACTGTCAGGAAAGAGAAAAGCACACTGAGACTCAGAGGAAATGCGGAAGGCAGAGGTACCGAGGCATGTGCGGAGAGGCGGGCAACTGAGTACGTGTCTGGCTTTCTCAAGCAGGAGGGAGACAAAAGCTCCCGACAGCTCTGAACTCCAGTTCCGGGTGAGACTCTGGGGACCCAGACTCATTCGGGGAGAAACTGGACTGTCTGGCAGTGGGCGGAACTCGAGGGCAGCTTTCTCTCAGAGGTGCTTGCAGCGATTACCATGGGACACTGAGACCCAGGGGCCTATTAGGGCAGGGCTGACAGGAAACCAATGCTGTCTGTTCCGCCCTGAGACTCTGCCCCATCCAAGCTGAGCACAGAGGCTTTTGCAAGTCTTCTCCCATAAGAGAACTTGCACAGAAGTTCTCCCAGCATAGACACAGCTGATCCTCACAGCCAATTGGCCTGAAGGTCAATTCCTCCCAGGGATACCAACAACAATCAAGGCTTAACTGCAAGACTGTGCACACAGCACACAAAGGGGTGCGTGCACCAAGAGTGTCCACCTCAGGTAACTGGGGAAGCTGAGCCACTGGGCCCTATAGGACACCTAGCACACAAAGCCACTCTATCAACTCAGGGAAGCAGCCAAAATGCGGAGACAAAGAAACAGATCACAAATGAAAGAAATGAAAGAAAACAAACGACTGGATATAGAGTTCAAAACCACCGTTATAAGGTTTTTCAAGAATTTTCTAGAAAAGGCCAATAAATTTAGTGAGACCCTCGAGGATATGAAAAAGGACCAACTAGAAATTAAGCATACACTGACTGAAATAAAAAATATTATACAGAGACCTAACAGCAGACTAGAGGATTGCAAGAATCAAGTCAAAGATTTGAAATACAAAGAAGCAAAAAACCCTCAACTGGAAAAGCAAAAAGAAAAAAGAATCCAAAAATATGAAGATAATGTAAGGAGCCTCTGGGGCAACTTCAAGCGTACCAACATCAGAATTATGGGGGTGCCAGAAGAAGAGAGAGAGCAAGATACTGAAAACCTATTTGAAGAAATAATGACTGAAAACTTCCCCCACCTGGTGAAAGAAATAGACTTACAAGTCCAGGAAGCGCACAGAACCCCAAACAAAAGGAATCCAAAGAGAACCACACCAAGACACATCATAATTAAAATGCCAAGAGCAAAAGACAGAGAGAGAATATTAAAAGCAGCAAGAGAAAAACAGTTAATTACCTACAAGGGAGCACCCATAGGACTGTCAGCGGATTTCTCAACAGAAACTATGCAAGCCAGGCAGGAGTGGCAAGAAATATTCAAAGTGATGAATAGCAAGAACCTACAACCAAAATTACTCTACCCAGCAAAGCTGTCATTCAGAATTGAAGGTCAGATAAAGAGCTTCACAGATAAGAAAAAGCTAAAGGAGTTCATCACCACCCAACAAGTTTTATATGAAATTCTGAAAGGTATTCTTTAAGAAGAAGAAGAAGAAAAAGGTAAAGATAAAAATTATGAACAACAAATACATATCTATCAACAAGTGAATCTAAAAATCAAGTGAATAAAAAAATCTGATGAACAGAATAAACTGGTGAATATAATAGAATCAGGGGCATAGAAAGGGAGTGGACTGAAAATTCTCGGGGATAAAAGGGTGTGGGGGGTGCGGGAAGAGACTGGACAAAAAGCGTACACCTATGGATGAGGACAGTGCGGGGGGCGGTAAGGGCAGAGGGTGGGTTGGGAACCGGGTGGAGGGGAGTTATGGGGGAAAAAAGAGGAACAATTGTAATACTCTAAACAATAAAGATTTATTAAATTAAAAAAATAGAAAAATGTTCAACAAATATCTGTATATGAGTAGATTAACTATATAATTTGTATGTTTCCTTGTGGGGAAAGATAAAGTCAAAGGGAGAATTTTTGGAGTGTGGTACTAGAAGGAATATAGGATGATGCTAACTATTAAACAGCAAAAATGGGCCATTTGAAAAAAAAAAGAAACATTTGAGTTTTCACTTAGAGCTCTAATACTCAATTATATTTACGAAAGGATCCTTGAAAAGAGTATGTCTCACAAATAACAGTGCTCTAATCACACATTAAAATGCTATTTTTCCTGCCACTCACACACGTAAATAAAATTGAAGGGTGTCAGAGCCGATCCTCGGAGGATTTAACAACTGGGAGGACCCAGACGCTGACATCAAAAAGGATGTCCGACAACACCTGGGCAACACCTGGACAACGCAGACACGGAATCCCGGCCCTGGGCATATCTATCTGTTTGGCACGCACTGGAGTTCAAAACCCTGCCCTACAAAAACAGAGGCTGAATTTATTCCGGCCCACTGATGCCTGATTATCTTAGGACCCTTTAAGATTCTCCAGCAGCACGATGCTGACAAATATACATAATTTATCCAGCTACCTAGACGAGACCCTCCTAACAGATGGGCCTTTTCTAACTGAACACGAGCAGCCCATCTCTGAAGAGTGATGTCTGTTGTGCGGTGGCCCTCATTGACCTTGAGCGTTACGAAACAGCATAGCGTTGCTTCATGGGTGTGTGATCTCGGCCCAGGGAAACCCCTTTCGGTAGCTGGTTTGACCCTTTTTGCAAGGAGGGAGTTCGATGGAAAACTGACAAAAAGGTGTCATCCCGAAGGACAGTGGCTCCCCTAGGCTAATGAGGGTGTGTCCAGGGTCAGCGGGGGAGAGTGCCTGACTCATGACTGGTGTCTGCCGGGGTCTGAGAACCGGAAGCCGGCGGACATAACAAGCCACACAGCGACCATCCTTGACGCCCTTATCTCTGAAGTTCTTTCACAGTCTAACACTTCATATTTCTCTTAAATGTCGCGGCTCAAAGGATTATTATTCCCGTTTCCAAAGTACGTGATTTGTAACTAAGGAGTGCTGTAGCTGATGACAGAAACCGGTCCACCGCGCACGCATATGCCTGTTCTAGACGCAGCTCTGGGTTACCCTCCTTCAGCCACAGAATTTCGCGGGGCAGCACACATCGCTCTGCGAACTTGAAAATGCCCCAGGGGCCGTGGTGCTTGTCGGACCCGCCCCGCGGCCTGGGGTTTCTCTCCGTGGACAGACACCATTAGCATGTCCATATCGTAGGCCTTTCCCTCCACCGAGAAGCCCATCAGCATCGGATGTGGTCCTGACGGTTACACAATTTCCCGTAGTGGGAGGGCTCCTCTGTGTGACAGAGGAGGCAGAGGTAATTGTGACCGCTTTCACAGCCCTTCCGCCGGGTGGGTCCCACGCAGTGGAAACCTGGACCAGGGCTATGTCAGAAGCGTTGAGCAATCCACACCCATGAGCAAGTAAAGCATCCTTTCCTTGTTTCACGGATGCCCGGTTCCCAGGAGAGTGTTCCTGAGGGGGAAACCACGGTCCCCAGGGAGGGGACTTACACTTAGTGAGTAATTAAAGCAATGAAAAGTCTGAGATAGCCCTGAGAGCCGAGCTAGCGGGAGATGGGGACGTGGCCCGTTACAAGCAGCAGGCGCCTCCTGACCATGCATCGTAGGAGACGCCTGCCCTGCGTCCGCCCCTGGACGTGCGCGGACTGCTCTGTGAGTGTGAAATGGCACAGGTCACCCATGTTCCCACGGGGGTAAGCCCAAAGCGGACGTACTTACACCAGAGCTTGCGTCCAAGAGCATAACTTGTTCTTAGTGCAAATGCAGCTTTTTCTATTTACCCAGATTTGTTAAAAAATCACTTAAACTACCCTGTCATTACAATGTATCATCACCAACTCCTCCCCCAGAAAATATAACCTCAGCCTAGACTTCTGGACCAAATACACAGACACGTGCAAGAATTTCCGGCCAGAAGGCTACCGCCACGCGGCTCTCACCTATGAAGTAGGACAGGAGGACGGCCAGGAGCACGGACACGCCTAGGGCGCACAGGGCCGTGCACTTCCAGCTGCAGTACGTGGAGGACTTCTTGAACTTGAAAGCACTTCTCGACAGCGTGTTTCTGGGCAGCGGCCGGGTAGGCGGCGAGTACACGGAGCCCGAAGCCATGGTGTATCCCGGGGTCGCGGTGCTGAACAGTGGCGTGGTCCCCGTCCCTGTTTTGAATAGGAAATGCCTGTGGAACGGGAGAACATCGTTACACATCAGTATGGACAGCGAGACACACGCGTGTGAAAACGTGGAGGCAGACGGCTGGGCGTTCGCTCTCCTCCCTGTCTCTTTAACCGTTTACTTCGAATGGTTTTAAAAACCTGGAAATCAAGAACGTATTTTAGCCCAGCTGGTGGTGGCTCAGCGGTTGAGCGTTGACCTATGAACCAGGAGGTCACGGTTTGATTCCCCATCAGGGCACATGCCCGGATTTGGGGCTGGATCCCCAGCGGGGGCCGTGCTGGAAGCAGCCGATCAATGATTCTCTCTCATCATTGATGTTTCTATCTCTCCCTCTCCCTTCCTCTCTGAAATCAATAAAAATATATTAAAAAATAAAACTATAGGATTCTTTTAAAAACACACTCACATACAAAGAAAATATTTTAACCAAAAAAAAAAAAAAACAAACCCAAAAAAGCCAACTCATGAAAAGACTCCGAGGAAAGAGGGTCTGCAGTGCGGACAGCAGTGTGGAGGCTGACAATGATGGCTGTTGTCCCCTCCATCCAGCAGGCAACGCGACAGCCTGCAAAGTTACTCTGATCGGACCATTCCTGCACAGACCGTCCTGGAACTGCCCTGTACGAACTGCCTTAAGAGCTTCTTCCCGTTTCCCTGCAGACAACTCATCTTAGGACTTGACAGGCCCAGGGATACTCGCCACCACGTGACAGCACGTGCTCCTATAGACACAAGTGCGTGGGCCGCGCGCAGGCTGCGGGCTGGTTCATTTCCTGGTGTCCCTGACACGTTCTAATCCTAGTGGCTCTCCCCGAACGGGACCATCCAGCTTGGTGGGTTAAATAAAGGGAATAATTAAATTGTATGTAACGTGTGTTTTTCCTTCTGAACTCCCCCCCACCTCCCCATGTCCCTGCTCTGCCCGGCCTCTCAATTCCAACCACCGCTCCATTGCCTCACCTCCAGGAGGCACGAGATAAGATGAGAAGTAAAAACAGTCCGAGTGTGTGTGTGTTTCCTAATGCCCAGACTGGGGGGGAGTGTGTGTGTGTGTGTGTGTGTGTGTGTGTGTGTGGCGGGGGGGGGGGGGGGGGCGGGGAGATGGAGCACTGGGGTATAACCATGATGTTTGGGAGAAACACAGTGGGAGATAAAAGGGGTCCCCCCTGACCAGGAGAGCTGACAACAGCCATGGATTCTCCAGCTGGGGGAGCGCATTTGCCCAGTGCTCTGTGGCAAGTCTGGGGGTGACAGGGAGAGTTTCCAGAGATGTCTGAGGCTCTCGCTACCACTTCCACGACACACCTGAGGGTTGAGGGCACAGAACTAGCAGAGAGCCGCCAGATGACACCAGCCACACAGAAACAAGTGTGGCACCCAGCCGTAGGTCCAGGGCCAAAGGCAGTCCCTAGAACTAGAAAGGATTTCTGCAGAAAAGGCGAAACAGAAAGGATGGGGATATAATCAAACCGTTTGGAAGACAAAGACTCCAGGAGGTAAAGATTCCCCTTAGATGAGGATATTTCCTCACGATGGGGCCGGGAGAGGGAAGAGGGGGAGTGGGGAAGGGCAGGAGATGGCCTGGTCCCTGGAGACAGAGGCCCTGCCTGGCTCCCCTAGAAGACGGAGCCTGGAGAATGACCACCTGGTGCGCCAGGAGACCAGGACATCGGAGACCTGCAGAGGGAATGGCGTCCCATGGAGAAACGTGATGTGTGGAGTGTCCGGGGCACGCTACAGAGAGCTCCCGAGGCTCCTGCAGCTCAGCATTAAGTGTGCGAAGTGGAATTACATTCATGGCTTCACGAGTGACAAAGACATGGCAGCGGGCACCACTGGCCTCGCGAGGCCACACGGAGAGCAATGCGGCCACCTCAGCAGCAATGTGGGGATCCATAAGGAAGGAGCACGGAGCCATGAAAACGCAGGGGCTTCCTGGAGAAGGCCTGAGCACCTGACACCCCACCCTGCGACCCGAAGCCCAGGAGGAGGGAGAGGCCCAGGTTGTCTGAGCGAAGTGTCTAAGATGAAGAAGGCTTCAGATAAAACACAGGGATGTGAAAAGAGAAAGTCGGTTAGCATACCAGGCCGATGGATAAGAACGATCTAGCCACTGCACACACCTGTCGTCTGTCTGCTCCCATGTAAGCGCCAGTACTTCCAGGACGACAGGAAGTTCCTGGGACACAGTAGTTGCTCAATGAATATTGTAAAATAAAGTGGTGACCATGGTGGCAATGCAAAACGTGAGTCCTGGAGAAGTTAAATGCCTTGGACAAGGAGCCACAGCTAACAGTAAGTAATTATAATCTATAATAATAAAAGCATAATATGCTAATTACACTGGACATCCTTCCGGACGAAGCCGGGGCTGCGAGGGAAGCCGGGTCCCGGGTGCCATTCTTCATTGTAAAGAAAGAAAGAACTGGACAAAGTCTATGAAACACCTGTTTGCACGCACTGGACAACGGGCAACACAGAATTTTGATCGGTGAGAGAAGGGAAACGAAGGGAGGGAGAGAGCCCTCATACGTACGTCCCTGTTGGTCTGCCTGGATCATACTCAGTATGTGGAAGGGGTTCTAAACAGAGCGCGGTGGCCTCACTGAGCTGGGCAAACAGGCCCGGGATCAGGGAGGCTGCAGTGGCTGCACTCTGTGGGCCAGTGTGTCAGAGAGAAGGGCATTACCCAGATAAAGAGCCCCAAACATGCATGGGGTCTCACGGAGTCTCTAGCTGAATACTGTGCCCTACAAATTACAATGAGATTTCACGTGGTTGGTCAAAGAACAATTAATTACTGAGAACAGAACAAACTACTAGGAAGCAGTAGGCTAAACAAGTCCCAGCATTAACAAAGAATTGAGAGATGGTCGAGTTCTGATCCCACACAGTAATGAGGCCTTTCTGAACATCTGGTACAGTTAATACAGACCCCAGAAGGGCCATGCCGTGATATTAAGGCTAAACAGCCCTAGATTAAAGGCCACCGTAAGTCCATACCAACAGAGCTTACATTCAAGTCTTGAAAGCTTGATCTGCAGGCAATTTAACTGTCTTCCAAGTTAAGCTGCTCTTTAAAAGAAGAACAAAAAATGTAGACACTTAGCAATTACTGGGAAGAAGCAGGAAAGTGGGAATAAAAACCAGGAAATATAGACTAAAAAAAACCCCAATAATGATCGAAAGCAGACAAGCATTTTAGACAGCTATTATAAATACGTTGAGGAACTTAAAGGAAAGCATGAACATGATAAGGAGATAAAGAGAAGACATAGAAAAGAACAAAGTGTGCCCTCGTTGGTTTGGCTCAGTGGAGAGAGCGTCGGCCCGTGGACTGAAAGGTCCTGGGTTTGATTCCAGGCAAAGGCACATGCCTGGATTGCTGGATTGATCCCCAGTGGGGGGCATTCAGGAGACAGCCAATCAATGATTCCCTCTCATCATTAATGCTTCTCTCTCTCTTTCTCTCTCCCTTTCTCTCTGAGATAAATAAAAATATATATAAAATAAAAAAAGAGAAAAGAGCAAAGTGGAACTTCTAGAAATAAAAGAGCCTATATAATAAAAGGCTAATATGCAAATCAACCAAACGGCGGAACAACTGGTTGCAATGATGCACACTGACCACCAGGGGGCAGACGCGCAATGCAGGAGCTGCCCCCTGGTGGGGTGGTCCGTGCACTCCCACAGGGGGAGCACCACTCAGCTAGAAGCCCTGAGCCTGGCTCACGGCTGGTGATTGCAGCGGCATTGGCGGGAGCCTCTTCCGCCTTCACGGCAGCGCTAAGGATGTCGGACTGATGGCTTAGGCCCGCTCCCTGTCATTCGGACATCCCCTGAGGGCTCCCAGACTGCAAGAGGGTACAGGCCAGGCTGAGGGACCTCCCCGCTCCGAGTGCATGAATTTCGTGCACCGGGCCTCTAGTAATGAAATAAAAAACAGATAACTAAAAGTTGGCAATCATAGGGACCCATATGAAGACCTTCCCTGGGAACTATGTTATCGTTTCATTCAAAGACATTTGGGTCATTTCTTCACGGCAAATGGGATTTGAACCCGGGCCCGTGGGACTCGACCACCTTATTTTAGCCTTGACACTAAAAACATGTACGTGCTGTGTGCAAACACAATGAGCCGGACACATGCCAACTTCAGCTTAGACATCTGTGTTTCAACTCCTGACGTTTGTGGAATTAGTACCAGATGCTCATCTGCTTTGGTGATCACGGCAAAGCACTCGTTCCAGACCTGGGCTGGAGTTCGTGTGAAATGACTTTTCTCAGAGCAAAAATGCAGCTTTGAGATATTGCCAAAATTAAAGATGTAATAATATTAAACGATCAACTATCTATAATCATCAAAGCACAATATGCTAATTAGACTGGACAGCTGAACGACCTTCCGGACGAAGCTGGGACGGCCGAGGCAAGCCCCCGTGGCTGCGAGGACCGAGCCCCTAACACGAATTTTGTGCACCCCGCCTCTAGGTCCTCAGTATTAGTGGAATGGAAGACTGCTTTACCTGAAAAGCGTGTCTAACTTACTTATACACAAATTTACTTGTGTTGTTGCAAGAGACATAGTTTGGCCACTGACTTTCCATTGCAGGGGTACACTTCCCCTTGCTCGAGTGCCCACCCGTCTCAGGGGCCACGCGGGCAGCTGTTGTGTCCTTGATAAATACAGAGACGCGATGAAGCACTGAAAGGTGAGCCAGCTCACCAATGCACGGTATTTTAAATTCACGGTCTTCAGTATTTCCAGGTGGCTTTCTAGTGAGGACGCATAGAAAGAATCTGCAAAGATGGTTCACATCGATGTGTCTTTGAAACCCATCATGAAAAAAGGGTGTCCCGCCTGTGAGAACAATTTCTTCGGGCGAAAGCAGCCCTCAAAAAACAGGTGTGTGAAAATACACATGGGAAGGCCGCTGAGACACGCACTAGCATGGCGGGAAAGGTCTGTGTCCGCGTGTTCCTGCAGGGGAGCACCTCTGCCTGCAGAGCTGGGAGAGGGGTGCGATTTCCTAGATTCGGACGGGAGGTCTTCTCTCCAAAGCCAACCGTGTCTTTCTTTCCACTGCCACACAGAGGACACGCAGCGCTGACAGGCGCGTCCCGTGACGACGGCCCGTCTCCAGCCCAGGATGTCTCCGTCATGATCATGGGCCACCACGGAGCTTAGCTGGCGTCTAGACCTCCCCAAATACTTTCGGAGGGAACGGATACGTTAACACGGAAACCCGGCCGCGGGGAAGTGGCACGCGTGCGTGAGAAAGTGACTCGATGCCTAATTCTTTACAAGGCACATCCACGTGTGGTCCGTCCCCATCCTGTGACTCCGGCCAGTTCCTCCAGCCTTGGGAATATGCTTCTCACGGATGAAAAATTCTGCAAGAATGACTATCAAACACCTGTGGTTGTGACTGGGCATCCACATGAGGTTTACAGAATACAGGCCCAAATTTCCTTCACTTCTGTGACCATCTTTGGGAACGAAAACCGTGAATCCGGTGAGACAATTCGCCCCGGTATTGTGTGATAGAGCAGCGGTGGCGACAGATGACACGGAGCAGGCGGGCAGGCTCTGCTCTGATGCCCCTAATGATGCCCGCGTGCCGCCTGCCTCCAGGGCCTCAGTGATCGCACCCCGCTCCCCCCCTCTCCCCCCGCCCCACACCCCGCCCGGCGGAGAACCGGAGGCTCACTCCACGGCAGGCGATCAGACACCGAGATGAGGAAAATCAATTTCAAAGCCCAAAGGCTGCGGGGCAGGAGGTCACTGAACACTAATAGCTGCGAGGTGGCTTGGGATCTGGCGGGGATCCTATTAACAGCACCGGCCGGTGGACGAGGCCGTGGGCCCCGGGGCACTCACTGTGCCAAAGACGTACACGGGTGGGACGGCTCCAGGGCACTCACTGTGCCACAGACATGCACGGGCGGGACCTGGGCACTCACTGTGCCACAGACATGCACGGGCAGGATGGCTCCAGGGCACTCACTGTGCCACAGACATGCACGGGCGGGACCTGGGCACTCACTGTGCCACAGACATGCACGGGCAGGACGGCTCCAGGGCACTCACTGGGCCACAGACATGCACGGGCGGGACCAGGGCACTCACTGTGCCACAGACATACACGGGTGGGACGGCTCCAGGGCACTCACTGGGCCACAGACATACCCGGGCGGGACCAGGGCACTCACTGTGCCACAGACATACACGGGCGGGACGGCTCCAGGGCACTCACTGTACCACAGACATGCCCGGGCGGGACCAGGGCACTCACTGTGCCACAGACACACACGGGCGAGACGGCTCCAGGGCACTCACTGTGCCACAGACATGCACGGGAGGGACCTGGGCACTCACTGTGCCACAGACATGCACGGGCAGGACGGCTCCAGGGCACTCACTGGGCCACAGACATGCATGGGCGGGACCAGGGCACTCACTGGGCCACAGACATGCACGGGCGGGACCAGGGCACTCACTGTGCCACAGACATACCCGGGCGGGACGGCTCCAGGGCACTCACTGGGCCACAGACATGCACGGGCGGGACCAGGGCACTCACTGAGCCACAGACATGCACGGGCGGGACCAGGGCACTCACTGAACCACAGACATGCACGGGCGGGACCAGGGCACTCACTGTGCCACAGACATGCCCGGGCAGGACGGCTCCAGGCTGCGCAC
This sequence comes from Corynorhinus townsendii, assembly GCA_026230045.1. Taxonomy (NCBI): domain Eukaryota; kingdom Metazoa; phylum Chordata; class Mammalia; order Chiroptera; family Vespertilionidae; genus Corynorhinus; species Corynorhinus townsendii. The sequence continues at coordinate 7,226,227 of JAPDVU010000003.1, read as the reverse complement.
CACTGAGAGGTGCTTGTTCTGCTTCCCGAGTCGGAAGGAAGGCCTGTTTCTTCGGGGATCGGCCTCCAGACCAACCTTTGCATTTGGGCTCCCCCCTTGTTATGCTTCTAACGGACTCTCGGAGGCACCTTTGTGTGGGTCGTGTCACAAATTTAAATTAGTGGGACACAGGCCGGAGCTGCTCATCCTTCCTGCTCCCCCCACCCCCCACCCGCCCCGCCGCTGGGCCACTGTAAGCGAGTCTGTCCCTGAGGTGCAGGGGCCATTGTCAATGACCCCTCCATCCTGCCGCCCTCCTCCTGCCCAGCATCCAGCCTGTCGGACTGTGAGAATCGTGCATCCTCTCCTTTCTAGCATTTCTTTCTTTTTTCTCTGTCTGTTTTTTGGCTGGGTTCTCAGCGTCCTCTTTTTGTCTATCTGGCAGAGAAGAGGCAAGAGTAACATTTCCATCGCAAACTTTCATCTTCTCTCAGATGCAATGTCAGGTGTCATACACTGGACGTGCCCAGGACACGGAATTGCTTCTGTGAGTCCAGTCCTAATACCTGTCTCTGAGCTCAGGCCTCTTAGAATTTTTTTTTCCCAGCTCCCTCTCTTGGCAGATATGCTTTGTTTCTCAGTAATTCTTCACTTCTGATTGACTCTTGTCTTTCCAAGTAATAATCATAAACTTACAAAGTCATCAAATACTTAGAAAAATAACCAGAGTTTTGGCGGTAAACTTAAATGTGCCTTCCTGCATTATATTAGACATAACATCAACATATCGATGCTCATTGAGAAAGATCCCAACATCAAGTACAAACTTAAACGCACTCTAATATGTCATTATATGGCAACGCAGGAAACAGGGGTTCATAGTGAAGCTTTGTTTGGGAGGTTAACCTAGTTTAACAAACCGGAAACGATGCGGACCACAATGAACGGCATCCGCGGACAATGTGTTACACAGCACGCCCCAGAGTGGCCCGAGTCATGTCCTCAACGTGACTGTCAGAACAGGAAGGAAAAGTCGGAGGAAAGTGTGTAACCGCTGAACGTTTAATTCGTTTAGCTTCGTAAAGTGGTGATCTTCATGAAAGGAGGCTTGTTTCTTCACTGTTTTCTACAGTGCTAAGAACCTTCCAGATGAGAAAGCGAATACCTAGAATAAAAGGAGTGGGGTAGTTACAGCGTCGTTTCTGTCTCTCAGGCACATTGGAAACCTCTATGAGGGACATGCAGACCCCAGAGAAATTCTTCTGTTGTAGGTGACCTGTTATACCTTATGCACAGGAAATATGGGTGCTTCCTCCTCCTATGCTCTTAATTGAACAAAGAGAGCAATTCACACCAAACTCTAGCTAAGCTGCTCAAATAAAATCTCTTGACGTGCTGCATTCTACCTGTGCTTCTAGGCAAATCCATAAATATTTTATCTAGAGCATAGATTGCTTGCTTCAAAAATTAGATGCTCTGATTTCAAAGACAGTGGTGCCAACGAGAAGAAAGATTGGCTAGATTTGGTCAAAGCCAGCATTTCCAGAATCCAAAGTTCTTACCAACCAGGGTAAGAGCTAAAATATTTTAAGGGATGGATTCCTCTCCCTTCAGGCAAAATATACCTTCCTGGATTTAAGAGGCTTATGAAAGGTCTCACAAGATTTCCTCAACATCAAACGACTCTTCCAAAATGTCATTTTCAGACCCAAAGGACACGAGTCCCACACGTGTGGATTCAATTTACCTTGGAGTGTAGGAAGGCTAAAATTAACTACAGAGTTCAAAAGAGTTTTAGTCACTCCACCGCTCCAAAACAATAGATGGTGTGCCCAGAATTCACTTTAAGATAAAATACATTTTACAATTTGTCAAAATACTAGCAATAATTGTGTGGTATCTTCCCTCCACATTGCCCGTTACCACTCATTTAATCACGGGTCTACAACTGAGAGTATGCTTACCAAGTACTGCGTGAGTAACACAGCCCCACATATTTGTCAGCGTACATTTTTAAAAATGCTCTCCCGGAAAGCCAGGAAGATAGGGACTGCTGTCCCAGCACGCTGAACCCCTCTGCTGCACGGTCACAGTCTTCCGAATTGTCACTATCCAAGCCTGAGTTTTGCATTCCACAGCCAACTGGCTCATCTGTTACATGTTTATTTAGCAATGTGTTTAGAACTAATTAAATAGCTGAAAAAGCAGTTCATTTCAACGGCGTGCTTTAGATAACAAGGCAAGGAAATACAAAATTCCTGGCAGCTAAAGAGGCCGAGAGAAAAAGCGAGCAAGCCTCAGCCCCTACAGAGACTTGCCTGTTCTCAGTCAAGGCGGGTTCGTTTGTTTTCCTTCTCTTTTAGCAACTGATTCTCCACAGAGACCCGAGACACCTGGCGTGGTCGCTTACTGTGCTTACATACCGACCGCCGGGAAGGAGCCTCCGTCTGTCCGGGAGGCCGACACGGCTCCGCACGCTCCCGAGCCGAGAGATGGCCGCGGCTGCTGTGAATGTTCAGGGGGAAGCCCCGCACACTGGCATCAGCCTAAGCCCGCAAAGGCATTGATTCTGTAGTCGCGCCCTCTCCTGCGCAGTGTGTTACAGCAGGACCCAGAGTGGTCCCCGATCCAGGACCAGTCCTCCAGGCTGGCTATGGAATCGCAGGCCTAGGCAGAGCCTGGTGAACTCGGGCAGCGGAGGGTCAGGTCACGTATGAGTGGAACGTACTCCACGCCCGTTCCATGCATCACACCAGGGGTTCTCAAATGGGAGCTCGCATCCTGATTCCTTGGGAGCCTTGTGGAAAGGGGAGGTCTGGGGGACCTGGCCCAGGGACCCCACGTGGAGGACCACTGCAGTGAGGACCAGGCATGTGAGTGTCTCAGCTTCCATTTCAAGACTTCAAGACTCACGTCAAGACTGTGTAACAGATCGGCGAATCAATTCCCAGGGCCCCTGCTTAGCAAGTCACTGCTGGCAGCTCGCTTCCAGGCGTCAATTTAGGATAAATGGGATTTCTGCCACACGGAGCTCAACCCCCCTGACCCCAGAATCAAATGGCTTCGACGGTTTCCACGGGTTTATGTCACCTCACTCTTAATTTTCACTTCCAATGTCCCCTTCATTGTTCTTCCTCCCTTTGAACTCTACCTGTTTGCTAAGAAATCGGTTTCCTCACCCTTTCTAATCTCATTGCTATCTTCAAACATCTGCCACCTCCATTTTCAACCAAGAATTTTCAGGATATGCAATACCTAACTATTTAAATTGTCAAACAAAAACATGACAACATGCCCTAGCCGGTTTGGCTCAGTGGACAGAGCGTCAGCCTGCAGACTGAAGGGTCCCAGGTTCCATTCCAGCCAAGGGCACATGCCTGGGTTGCAGGCTCGATCCCCAGTAGGGGGCGTGCAGGAGGCAGCTGGTCAGTGATTCTCTCTCATCATGGATGTTTCTACCTCTCTCTCCCTCTCCCTTCCTCTCTGAAGTCAATAAATAATTATATATAAAAAAATGACAACAGCCAACACAACAACCGTCCAGTGTGAATGAATCAGAATTATAACTACTTTTTGTCAGATTGGTGAAAATGTATTTTTGGCATGCTGCAGAATTTTAGTAATTAGCTTATGTGCCATGAGATGGAAAAGGCTGAAAATTGCTGATCTACCATATCTATTGGCCTTTATCTCTAAACGAGACACCAGTTCTCCTTGGGTTCTTCTCCCCTGTATTTGTGGCGACAGTTCCACGTGCTTATAAAACATTCGCCAACATCCGCTCCTATTCTACAAGTACCGTTTTCAGGGGGCTTCTTTTTTTTAAAAAATATATTTTTATTGATTTTTTTTACAGAGAGGAAGGGGGAGAGAGAGAGAGTTAGAAACATCGATGAGAGAGAAACATCAATCAGCTGCCTCCTGCACAGCCCCCACTGGGGATGAGCCTGCAACCCAGGTACATGCCCTTGACTGGAATTGAACCCGGGACCTTTCAGTCCACAGGCCGGCGCTCTATCCACTGAGCCAAACCAGGTTTGGTGTTCAGGGGGCTTCTTGCTTTTCTCTTTGAACTTGATGCCTGCTTGTGAGCACGGAGATGTCTAGCTGATAACTCACCTACAGCTTCCCAAGGGTTCACCTGTCTTCACGCAGACCACACCGTCTCTCCTCCTTTACCCTCTCTGGCTGGAGTGGCTTTTATACATTCGTTTTTCCTCTAAAAACCTGGCTTCAATTTATTACTTGTATGAAAATGTATCTAGGCAAGAAAGAGCTGCCTCTACGCATTCCTTTTACCATTAGCAGAGACTTCTGGAGAACTCCGTTCTAAGTATTTTAAAAGCACTGTACACACACACACACACACACCCTCCTTACCCCTTTACACACCTGCTGTTTTGAAGGGAAGGAAAAGGAAAGTATTTTTCTGCACAACTTCCCTTCCCCTTAACGTTCCTCCTGCTTTAAGGTGCTGAGAACAAAGTAGAGACCATCGAGGCGATGTCCCCAGCACGGGCCACAGGGAGGCACTGCCACCCCCGGACCAGGATACAGAGGTGGTCGTCTCGGATCTACCCAGCAACGTAAGGAAAAAATTCTCTATCGAGCTTCAGAGGGAGCAGAAATACAGCAAAATTGGAAAAAAAAAAATACACCCACATTGAATCCTCATTATTACAGTTAAAGAGAAAGGTTTTTTTCCTTCACCCTGTAGATATTATTTTAAATCATGCTTTCAGAGGTGGGAGCAGGAGAACTGGCGGAGCACTGAACTTGACTGGGGAAAGTAAGAAGTTTGGGACCATCTTTAATTAAGTCCTCCAACAACCACTGCACTGGCCGTTGTACTTGACGAAAGCTGTCACCGAGAACAAAAATTAGCAAATGGAAGCTAACAACTGAAAAGACCTGTCTCCAGAACGGAGAAGCCCTGGCCAGTTTGGCTCAGTGGATAGAGCGTCAGCCTGTGGACTAAAGGGTCCCAGGTCCGATTCGGGTCAAGGGCGCGTGCCTGGGCTGCGGGCTCCATCCAACGTGCAGGAGGCAGCCAATCAATGATTCTCTCTCATCACTGATGTTTCTATCTCTCTCTTCCTCTCTGAAATCAATAAAAATATACTTAAAAAAAAGAATGGATAAAAATGCTAAAACACTTAAGAAATGATACAATTTACCTACACTTCAATATTTCTCTCTTTGCGTATTGATAATTTAATTTCTGCTGTTTGTTAAATAGGATGAGTCCAGAAATGGCTTATGTGCACACGTGTGCACGTGTGTGCATGTGGGGGCACATTCTTATGTGCACACGTGTGCACGTGTGTGCATGTGGGGGCACATTCTCTAAGAACTGGCTGGGGCTTGTTCAAAATGGGCGGATTAAAAACACACACACACACACACACACACACACACACACACACACAGAAAACAAAATGGGTGGATTGTTTTACTTCTAACATCAAGGAATACATGTATTACAATAAATTGAAAATCCTTTACAGAAAGTAATATCCTATGCACCCCTGAATGGTAAAAAGATCTGAGACTCTTACTAATTAAAAAGACTCTTCTTTTATAACTTTTAAAGTAATTATGGTATGCATTTTGAAGAAAAATATTCTAAGTAAGGAAGTGAAACACCCCCAAGTGAGTAATCAACATTAGGATGCAGATTGTATATTTTGATGTGGAAACCAAAGAAGAAATGTGTAACGATTCTAGCTGGGACACAGTGAGTTAGTGAGACTGACAAACTGCCTTTTCGTGCTGAGAGCATGTGGTGCTCTCATATCTATTACCCTTCTCAATTGATGTGCTATTATCTTTAGACAAATTTCATGCTAGGAGGTGATCCCTGCACGAAAGATGTCTTAAATGAAAAGCTTATAAACAAGACACATTTCACTGCTGGTACCAGAATTAATATGAGCGATCAGTGATTGAACTAAAGGTGACTTGAGACAAAAATTATTTTAATTGTTTACCCAAACAATTGCAATATAAATGAGTGAATAATTATACATTTTAGCAACTGCCTCTGTCTGTATCAATCTGTAATTATGTTAAATACTAGAGGCCCGGTGCACAAAATTCGTGCATGGTGTGGGGAGGGGGGTGGGGTGTCCCTCAGCCCAGCCTGCACCCTCTCCAATCTGGGACATCCCTCTCACAATCCAGGACTGCTGGCTCCCAACTGCTCACCTGCCTGCCTGCCTGATTACCCCTAACCACTTCTGCCTGCCAGCCTGATCACCACTCCCCTGCCAGCCTGATCAACACCTAACTGCTCCCCTGCTGGCCCAATTGCTCCTAACTGCCCTCCCCTGTTGGCCTGGTCGCCCCTAACTGCCCTCCCCTGCAGGCCCTGACACCCCCAACTGCCCTCCCCTGTAGGCCCTGACACCCCTAACTGCTCTCCCCTGCAGGCCTGATCACCCCTAACTGCCCTCCCCTGCTGGCCTGATCACCCACAACTGCCCTCCCCTGCTGGCCATCTTGTGTCCACATGGGGGCGGCCATCTTGTGTGTTGGAGTGATGGTCAATTTGCATATTACCTCTTTATTAGATAGGATATTACCTCTTTATTAGATAGGATATAGATAGGCTCATGGTCGGTACAGCAATATGTGTTCATTGATGTCTGGAAACCGGGAAGCAAAATTCAAGAGACTATTCAAGCGATGTGTGGCAAATACACTTTAGTGAATTCTTTACCATCGTTTACGTTTACTTCTCAGTCTTAAGTACATGAGTGACACGTATAGTGCAGGCATAGCCACAGCTGCATAAAACATACAGGGCTACAACAAGAAGCAAGCCATTGCTATAATGGCTTATTTTAACTTAGAGGTGTCTAGAATCAAGCACCAAATCACGTCACAGAATTTCTTTGGGAGCATAAAGAACTGAACAACAACTAAACAATATTAATTCTAAAAATATGAAGTGTTGTTTTTTTTCCTATTATCAAGAAGGCTAAAATAGCCTCACATTTCAGTGGGGTAGCCACAGCATTGAGTGCTCGAGTATATATTAGACATTTTCTTACGTGTTTTAAGATATCAATTACACCTACGGTTGGTAGTTAGTGCATACCAAAAATATATTACAGTTAAAATGGAAATGAAAAGGAACATCCTAAAGTTCCTGTGTGCTATTTGGACACGACTTAATATATTTAATTATTAATTCATTTAATTATTGATGGCCATCCATGGTTAAAAGTACTCAGCAAAGTTCTTTCTGTAAATTCAAGACGGAAGTGTGAACTAGATGCAGAGAAGAATTTCGGGTGTAGATGTGCGTTTATGAAGAATAAAAGAATGTCAAGGTTGTAAGAGACTTTGGAGCTGTCCATCTTAGCCAATCAGATGAGTGATAGTCAACAGTAGTTAACAAATCAAAAAGAAAACAACCAGCCCAATAGGTTTATTAAGCACCTATTCTCTGTGTGCAAATAAAATATAGGCTTTCCCAACAAAATGGACACACACTTTAACCGGTGATAACGCACTTAATTTTCATTCCTTTTCAGGTTTAACTGATTTGAAATAATGGGTGAAACCAGACTAAGCTTTGAACAAAGGAAATTTACCCTAAAGTGGCACTAGACTTTTTTATGGGGATAAAAAATAAAAGATAAAATTTATGGTCAAATGGGCAACAGTTTATGAACTGAGGGCACACAAATACCAGATGAAAAGATTCTTTTTTTTTTTTTTAAAGATTCTTGATGTTTGCGATTCCATTGCTTCGTGTTATCAGCAGTGCCTGGACCAGAACACTCATCAGTTTGAAAACAGACACTGACAAAGGAATTATTCACTTTTGTAAATTCTTTTAAATTCTGAAAATGAACTGCATGTTAATAAAAGACTGACTGTCATCATTCAAAGTGCATATACATTTTTTGGGGACACCCTATATTATCTAATTTAAACATCACAACGACTGTGTGTGTGTGTGTAAAATCTACTTTTTTAAGATAAGGAAACTGAGCGGTAATATGCCAGAGCTGACACAGAGACAAAGCCAGGTCTGTTTTGCCCCCAAACTTATGTTTTTAACCAGTCACCTGAAAGAGTAGTAGTTTCTATATGAGGGATGTACCTTAGCACTCGTGTAGAACACACTTCTATTTGTGTTTATCGCTTACCTAAAACGGAAGCGATGTTAAGCTGTGATAATTGAAGGCTCTGAGGACACTCAGCCTTTTGTGGCGAGGCCTCGGGTGGCCGGGAGGCGTCCTGAGAGAAGAGGTCTCCAGGTACAGGAGCTGTCAGTAATACTTGGCCCGTGGCTTTGCAGCTTGTGGGTGGTTAAGCACAAGATTCTCCGTAAGACTGAGGGATGTGTTTTGCAGTAATCTGAAAATCTTGTTTAATCACATAAATGTTACCCAGTGAGCTCAGGGCAAAGTACCCAAAAGAGCTATAAACCTTAAAAAATGAGTTCAATAACTAAAAAGGAGAAGGCTCCGAACTAGCTGACCTTCTCTGTGATGACCAGCGGCTGCGGCAGCAGCTACTGAGAATATATACATTTTAAAAACTGTTATATCAGCCTGCCCCTCACAGTAAAGGGGGTGTTCAGGAATGAGCGAGAAAGCACTGCTTCTCTAAAGAAAGCCTCAGTGCAGAGGGAGCAGTGTGAAAACTGACATATAGCCATATTCCCACCAACACAGGCTTTTGTTGCCAAGAATAATGACTGTCATCTATAAAGATTTTGCAAAACGTGGTATTTTAATGGGTTTTGTCCTTGTTTATTAAAAAGAATGTGAAAATGCAACAGCTCAGCATTCGTTTGCTAGCACGTCAGAGAAATTAGCCAGATTTCTACGGATACGGCTCAACCTCTTAACTCTGTGGCATCTCCAAAAGCCAAACTCGCAGGACCAGAGAGTTCTAAATCTCAACGGGCCTTGAGAAGGATTAAAGAGATTAGATAATCTCGAAAATTAATTCCAACTTTGAAACTTATTCTGGAAGAGAGTCCCTCTTTCTGAAAAGCTGTCCCACCCTCAGCAATGAACCTGATTTTCACGGTGTTCCCGGAGAGACTGCCCTAAACACCTACTGAGTAAGAGCCTGCAGGTTCTACTTTAGGAAATATCCCTCCCCACCACCCCTGCAGGTAATTCCTTCCCGAGTTACTCCTGTTACCTTTTCCGAAACGAATCCTGCCTGCACTTGCCAAGTTATCTCCTCCAGGCTGTCACCTCAAGTCAACTGGCAAGAGGCGATTCTTCTCACAAAGCAAAAACACCCACCTCCGTCAACACACAAACTCTCGATGGCTGTCACTTAACGGTACAAACGCTCAATCAATGATCACACTTCCAAATGCGCAGCATAAAAAAGGAATACAGAAAAGAAGCGAAAGGGCCAGGTATGTTTCAGGACATTTCAAGAAATCCTTAGAAAATCGTTGTGAAGTGTGATCAAGCCCATCTTATGGGTGGTGGTGGGGGAGGGGGCACAAGATGAAAAGGTATGAGCACTCTGCCCCAGGTTACATCGAGAGCAGGGTGTTGAGATTTGAACCCAGATCTGTCTGTCCCCAGACCGAAGCTTTTTCTAGTACCTTCCTTATCCGCTGGAAAGAAGCGGTATTATATTAGTGCAGGATGTCATCGGCACAGGATGACTTCCGGTGGTGTTTGAAGTGGTTCAGAAGATGAGGTGAGATGCTAAGAAATCATAAAGGGGGTCAAAGCAGAACCAGAGGGTTATCAAGTGAAATTTATGAAGCTCCCCTGGTTAATTGCGTGTCCCAGAATTTAATCTGATGGTGCAGAAAACAGGCTTGGCATTAAAGGAGAAAGACATGAAATGGGCAAAAGCGTGTCAAGGCACAACAGAGGCAGGAAGAGATACCCCGTTACCTTTGACAGGGTCCACCTGAGTTGGCAATGAAGCCAGAGGGTGACATTTCAGAGGAAAACACACCACAGTTTTAAAAACGGGTAACATGTAATTGCAGGGAAAGGTAAAATCACCATGCAGTAATGACATGAAGTAGAGATAAAACACACGCATCTCAGGAACAGGACTGGAACGCATTTTCACAGACAATATGAGTGAAGAGTGAAGGCATAAAGTAATCGCACAGAACAGTTACTGAGAAGGAGAAGTACCCAAACTGAACAGATCCCACTCAGAAAAAGACCGGATTAAATCCTCACTGGCTACGACCGAAGTCCTCCGCTGAGACCCGTGGCTGTCCACTCTGACCCTGTTCTCAGCGGCCAGAGGTGTGTCCGGAGTAGTTAAGAATCCACTTCCCTCCATCCCACGGTATCAAGGTCATCAGATGAATATTTCATACAGATGGCTTGTTATCCAAGACCCCACATGATCAGAGTGAGTGTACAGTATTTGCAATTTCTTTTCTAATCCTGTCCCGAGGATATTTTTCCATTGATTTTTTTGGAGAGTGGAAGAGAGAGGGAAAGACAGAAATATCGGTGTGAGAGAAACACATCGATTGGTTGCCTCCTGCACCAGCCCTGACCAGGGCCCCGGGAGGAGCCTGCAACTGAGGTACACGCCCTTGACGGGAATCGAACCCTTCAGTCCCCAGGCTGACGCTCTATCCACTGAGCCAAACCAGTTAAGGCAATTTCTTAAACTTAACTCTTTAAAAAAGCATTTAGGCCTAGCGCCTAATGACTAGTGCATACTCTCTTGGCGTCTTCATTGCTGTGAAAAGCAAGCTGGTTCACTTCAGTGAAACGAAAGAACACCCCCCAGCCCTAGCTGGTTTGGCTCAGTGGATAGAGCATCGGCCTGCGGACTGAAGGGTCCAGGGCTCGATTCCGGTCAAGGGCATATGCCCGGTTGCGGGCTCGATCCCCAGTGTGGGGTGTGCAGGAGGCAGCCAATGCATGATTCTCTCTCATCATTGATGTTTCTATCTCTCCTTCTTCCTTCCTCTCTCTCTAAAAATCAATAAAAATATTAAAAAAAGAACCCCCCCCCCCCCCACATGCTGTGCCTTCATCATGCTCAAAAGCTGCCTGAGCCTGAGACGCGGGGACTCTAACTTCTGACTGAAGGAGAGACCGCGTACTCCCCTCCAAGCATTTCGGACCTCCCCTAACGGATAATCTGAAGGTGTGTGTTTTCCGTCTGCAGAACAAAATGAGCAGACGTGGGGTTCCTTCCTACAAACATTCACCTGCTTTTTGTTGAGTGATAGGAATAGTGGAAAAAACAAAACAAGAGGTTTTATTCTGATAAGAATATGGTTTATGCTTGGCCTACCTAACACAGAAAGGTAAATTTGTTATTTATTACTATACATATTCCAGTTATGACAAATACTTTCCTTATCTCTGCTGGAAAAAAAGAGAGTTACTTGATAAAATATATTTTGTTCAACTGTTAACCAATTAGGTTATTTAATCCTATGCAATGGTTGTTGTTGTTGTTATTATTATTATTATTGTTATTTGGTCTTATTTAAAAAAAAACATTTATGGAGCATCTATCACATGCCAGGTGCTTTACTTATATTATTTCATTTAATACTCACAACACTATTTTGAGTAGGCATTATTATTGCACTGAAATGGACCTCAGATCTCAATAATTTGTAGATTATATAGTTTAAGTGATGGGTCCAGGAAGTGGTCCCCAAGGTGGGGCGTGTGTCCCACAGGGGGGCAATTCAAGAATGAGTTATTAACAGTGAATTTTTTGCATTTCTTACGGTTCTAGGGGCCCATATACAGTATATAAATATTTACGCAATTTATGATTTTTGTGACATATTTATGCATTTCAGTTCTCTATTTTATGTTTTGAAACTTTATTTGCTATTTTTCATGCAATTCCATATTATTATTGTTATTTTTAATTTCGTAGTGATTTCTTCCTCAGTACTTCAGCTGTCCTTTCGTTCTTTTATGTTTCTCTTTCACGGATGCCATGCTCTTTGGAAGCTTGTTTAGACCAAGTGAATGGCCTTTTAGGCTTCCTCCACGTGAACAGGAGTTCACTTTTTGAGTAATAAGAATGATATGTCACGGGGGGCGGAGCATCAGGATTTTTGAGATGCTTAGGTGGGGCACGGCCAAAAGAAGGTTGGGAACCACTGGTCTAGGATTAAAACCAGTCTGTCTGCCTGCACAGCCATGATGCTAATCTGTGCTTATGTTCCCACGTGGATCTGCTAACATCTACTCATGACTATTCATGGCAACACTGACCCTGGGGAACGACCCGTTTTGATCACGGATGCTGCCTGCTACACAGCCAGGCGGAGGCTGCGGCATTACGACTGGTTAATAACCCTCTCACACTGGAGAGTCATGCGTTTGCCGTCACGTCCTTAGGAGCCCTCTTTGCATCTCCACTGCGTACTTTGTAGAAAGAGATCTCGCCTTCAGCGACTGGTTGGGAAACCAAAGTGTAGGGCTGCCTGAGACACACAGATGCTCATGCTTTGAGTGGATTCAGGACCAAGTCTTATCTTCGTTTCACGTTTTAGTGAATATAGGGTTTACCTTTAGATCTAACATTTTACATTTAAGAAGTGAAACTGGAATATTTTGGAAAAAACTTCCTTCAGTACAATGATTTCAATATACGCTCCCTCTTGTTCTCTGAAGAACGTGAGGGGAAAGTAAAGACGCTAGTTTATGCGCCATTTTAGGGGTTACGTGCTTTGGTCCACAAGCTTTTCTGTGAAGGAAGGGGATGACAATGGGTTGAGCATTTGCTATGAGTTGACAAAGGAAACTGGAAAAGTCGGAGTTGGGGTCACACCTGTCTTCTGCTACTGGCTGCGTGCCCTCCTGCCCCTGCTCTGTCTGATGATGTCCCTGAGGTGTAAGGCTGCGTGGGCCTCAGAGCGACGTCACCCTTGGGAGTAACGTTTAGCTGGACAACCAACGCCCTTCTTTGCCCGGGACAGCCTCAGTTCGTGCCTGTCCTTCAGGGTAAGTGTTCACTTCTCCTTTCACTGGCAACCTGTCCTGGTTTGGCCATGAATTATGGTTACCATAGTGCCAGGTAGCTCCCTCCTCTCCCTGGGAAGTGTGTAAGCCACAGATCAAGTGACGCTTAAAGGCAAACACTTCCCAGAAAATCATTAGACACCAGGGCTCACGCTCCCTCTTTCGGCCTATTCCTCTTACAGGTGCACACATATCTCTTCATAGGCCTTTTCAGAGGCCTTTTCAGTCATTAAAGACAAAATAGGTAAAAAAAAATCTAGGACCCAGTTGACTTTGACTATTTATTAGTATATAATTTTAGGATGAATTTTCAGGGTTTTTTTTTTATGCTGTTGTTTGTTTGTTTCTTTGTAATAAATGCAGATGATGAGATTCTGAAAGATGAATTAAGAATTCTGAGCCCGGCTGGTGTGGCTCAGTGGTGGAGCACTGACCTATGAACCAGGAGGTCACCATTCGATTCCTAGTCAGCGCACATGCCTGGGTTGCGGCTCAGTCCCCAGTAGAGGGCGTATAGGAGGCAGGCGATCCATGCTTCTCACTCATCATTGATGTCTCTATTTTTCTCTCTCCCCCCCTTCCTCTCTGAAATCAATAAAAATGTATCTTTTTGAAAAAGAATTGTTAGGCTAGGAGGTCCCCGTACAATCTTAAAGGTTGTGCTCAGTAACCTTACTTTCTTCATTTTTGCCTTTCTTTTCCACATTCTGGGATAGTCTTTCCCCACAGGTACCCTGGGTCTCCCCAAACTTCAACAAAAGGGTTAAGGCGTCCCACAGTGAACCTACGTCAGTGGGCCTTCCCTGGAATACTTTACTGAGCATCTTCAGTCACGGAGACTCTTACTCCTCAGTAATGGCAGCAAAGTGCCAGGCGGCTGGCATCAGCACGTGGGTGGAGGTCCAGCTTTTCAATGGGGAGAGCGCTCCCCTGGCGCTCTGCTGCCTCAACGGGCAGGATGCTGCCTACACTTCCGATTGGCGAGGCTGACGCGGCCCTGACGCTCCCAGGATTGTCTCGCTTTTGTCTAGAACCATTTCGAGTGCAGATTAAAGTTAGGGGAAAAGGGAGGGAGTATCAGTGTTTAGTACGTTACACTTCTGGTTAGGGATTTTATTTGTTTTTAAAGATGCAGCCATTGATTTCACGTTAAAACAGCCCAGGACATCTCAATATTTAAATTAAACATGCAATAATAAAAAGGTCATTTCATATGCAATTTCATACATTAATAATTAGCAAAGCATTACTGCACTGCAAGGTAAAAAGCTATGGGAACATAACTAATGAACTATCCAATGCCAAAGTACACTTTATAACATAACGAGACTTTAATAAATGTTTTATTAAATGGCTACAAACGAACCGTTTTGTTCAAATCTAATAGGGAACTATGAGGCTACTTAATTCACATCCACAAACGAGGACCTCGCAGGCAATTAACTTTACAATTGCTGAAGGTCAGGGCTTCCCACGAGAGTTACTGAGCTACACCTTTAAGCGCTGTGCCGTGCGGGTCAGGTCTAAGCCTTCCCACAGCCGCCTGGAGTCTGGTCCTAGCTGCGATTATGCCCTGAAGCAGCAATCAGATGGCCTGCAGGTGAACTCCAGAAAGTATAAGGAATACTCAGCTCAAAGAAAAGGCACCGTGAGGAAAATTCCACGCGCGTGGGTGCTCACTGCGTATCTGGGCACCGACCGTTCTTTGTAGGCGACGGGTGAGGAGGCACCAAAGACAGGTGTGTCAACTGCCAATGCTTGTTCGCATCGTACTGTGACTGCAGGGGATCTGAAACTCACCGAGAATATCGACCAGCACTAACTAGTCTCCTTTCTGAGTAGAAACAGGCAGTACCGTGATACTGATGGTCTCCCGCAGCAACGCATGTGAGATTCATCAGAGAAAGGAAATGCACATTTTTTTATGGACGCAAGGAACTGCTGGTGAAAAAGCCTGCTTTTTAAAGAAATCAAAATGAAAGCTATGCTAAACCAGACAGGACAAGGTAGGAACTATTTTTACATCTGCTCTCCAATTTACATAAACCGACCGTCTCCACAGGACTGTGATTTTCCTGGATTTAGAACACGTCCACGTGTGACCACCCGCTATGGATATACGCCAACAGGAGAAAAGGGGAGGAGCCAAAGGGAAAGACACGGAGATTCTTAGCTACATAAAGAATTTCGCACTTTATAGTTTATATCGTTGAAAGGGCCGTTTCAGGACAGCCAGAATCCGTAAAATGAGTATGTAGAAATAACAGAAGTAATTGCCAAAGATGGAACTCTACAGCAGATTAACAACTTGTTAAAGGCAGATAAAGTTGTCCACATAGCTGAGACGGGACCCGAGACTCCTGCTCAACAGGGAACCTGAACTAAAAAAGGAAAAATCAATGGTAAGGAAGGCCGTTCCTCCTCTCAGGAGTCCCAACCAAGCAAGACTAGGAAAGAAGCCGCCGCTCGGCTGTGTCAGTGCTGCGTCCTGCTCAGGCTGGTGCCACTCGGTGCCCGCAAGCTGAAATGCCACGTCTTTTTTTTCTTAAATCCTCACCCGAGAATAATTTTTCCATTGATTTTCAGACAGAGTGGATGGAAAGGATGAGGGGGATGAGAGAGAGAAACACTGATTGGTGTTGCTTGAACATGCCCTTGACCGGGAATCGAACCAGCGACCCTTCAGTCTGTGGGCCGACGCTCTAACCACTGAGAAAACTGGCCAGGGCTAAAATGCCACTTCTTTTTTTCTTTTTTATTCCTCACCTGAGGACATTTTTTCCATTGATTTTTAGAGAGAGCGGAAGGGAGAGATGGAGACAGAGAAACAGCGATGTCAGAGAGGTACAATGATTGGTTGCCTCCTGCATGCCCCCACCAGGGCTGGGAATCTGCAACCAAGGTACGTGCCCTTGACCGGAATCGAACCCAGGACTCTTCGGTCCGCAGGCCGATGCTCTATCCACCGAGCCACACCAGCTAGGGCTGGAATGCCACACCTTTGGATTAGCAATAGTTATAAGGTGTGAACATTAAATATGAGAAAACAAAGCCATACTACAAATGAACATTTTTAGCATGACAGACAATTTTTAGATTCTTTATTTTTTATACATAATACGAGACAATATCATTGGGTAGATTTCCTACTTATGTCAATTCATAAAATCTAAGATGCAATTCCATTGATGGTTCAATAACCATATTGCTCTGAAATGGAATTTCAAATGGTATTGCTTTGCCATCACGTGATCTCAGAGTGATTTCTGAACACAGAGATATCAGCCACGGTTTCACATACAGCCACAAAGGATTGCACTCTGAAGGGCTACTTTCTTCCCTGACTTTTACCAACCCAAATTCCGTAGCATAACATGACAAATACCAAGAACACAGCTCATCTTCCTGCAACTGATTCCAGACCTCTCCACTCTAAGACACGGCCTTAAGGAACGGCGACCCTCCTAACGACACCGGAATTTTTGAGTCTCCTGTGCTACCGAGAACACCCCTGAAATTAAACATGCTTCTGATGACTCCACTGGACACGCTTCAAAAATATTTGTCAAAACAATTAACACCGACTACAACGCAATGATCCGTATTCACTTGTATGACTCCACTGTAAAATTCCTTCTTTCCTAATAAAATTTCTCCAAGTGACAAGAGTGAGTGCGCACTGATGAGCGGTTCGGTGGGTGCTAATGAATGACAGTGGGTAGAGTGAGCTCTGTGCTCGGAACCTGGGGGGGCGAGGGGGGTCGGGGGGAAGGTGTGTGCCACACGACTCCGTGCTCAGTGAGGAAATCGGCCGATCTGCCCACTTCTCCTGCACTTTCTCCTTCTAATCCCTCAGGAAGAGGGTCCACAGTAGAAAACAGACGATACGAGTGCGGCGACTCCTGGCTGCACTGCAGATAAAGGTACCAGAGTGCGTGGCAGTTCCCGGGTCCAGAGTAAAAGGGAAGACAGCAAGGTTTTATTGTTGACAGCTAACTGTGAGGCCCTCCTGTCAGCTCATCCGCAGGGTAAAATTCCTTCAGATGGTGCATTTAATGGCGAAAAAAAAGAAAAAGGAATTTATGCACAGCGAGACCATTACGTCATCCGAAGCCTGATTTAGATGCTGACATCCACAAAGGGGGGCACCTCCAGGAGCAGGCACTGTAGGGGACACTCTCCCTGGGTCTCCAGTCCCTATTTCTGGGTTTTACATGGAGACGATGCTTTCCCTCTAAGTCTGATGGAAACCCAGGGCAGAGTAGAACTAAGTACTCACGGGACTGTCAGGGCCACGTGGCTGCAAAGCTGCCCATAAGAGCAATGCGGCCGGACGCCTCCCTCTCTGCTTGTGTCACACGTGATGAATGGAGGCACGGCTGTGGAGGTTCGGGCTAAAGACGGAGGTCAAACTTCCTGTGTCTGGAGATATTTAATAATGAAGTGGATCGGCTCCCACAGCTCTCACCGGTCTGCACTTTGGTACGAACAGGCTGCCACCGCTGGGCCCACCGGTGCTGAAGTTCACGGGAACACCAGTGCGAGGGCAGACCGAGCACGCGGCTGGCGCAGCCTCGGGAAACGCCTGAGACGGGCTGTCACGCAGAAGTGGGGGGAATGACTCCGTAGGGGACAGGTTGCTAGTGGCCTGATGACACCCGAGGATGAGTGTCAGAAAGGGAGCTGAAACGTTCATCATCAGCAAGGACTCCAAAGGCCCTGTCTAGGGGTGAACGGGGGGCCCCGTTTCAGGAAAGAAAGATGGAGAGCAGGCCCCACCCCTCTCACCCTGCAAGAAATGAGAATGTCCTAACAGTCACCTGACTCGTGCTCAAGTCCCGTACTGGGGAGTCCACCCCGGATTTACGACGGAATGGACACAGTCCAGTCGGGGAAAGTGGGGATCCCTAGTACCCAGTAGACGCGAACCGGGTTCACAGAGCGCTGAATCCCGTTTTACATCTCTGTCCGCGTGTAAACACGTGTGCTGATCTGGGCACAAGGAAAACACCAACACACACGGTAGTAAGGGAGAGTTCCTCGGACCCATCACCTGGAAAGCATTCTTAGAGAAAAGAAAACCGCGTACGCAAGTTTGGTAAGCTTCTTTCCCTACGAAAAAGGCCGGGCGTGTTTAACTGAAACCTGTGCTGATGCCGCAGGCCGCACTCTCCGTGTGGCCCTACTATGCACTCTCCGTGTGGCCCTACTACGCGGGAGGAGTTACCTGCTTTCCAGTGGAACATTACTGCCAAGGACCCAGCTGTCCTGCAGCTGGACGGACTCGGGTGTGGTTTGCAGCTCGGCGGGCAGCGCAGCCGGCGGGGCCGGACTCTGGTTCCTCCTGCTCGTCAGGGAGTTTCTGTTGAGGGAGGTGACGGACGGGTGGTGCTGGGCCGCGTGCTGCTTGTGGGGCGGTGGCAGCGGCTGCAGGGTGGACTGGCCTTGGCTGTTGGCAGGTTGCTCTGAAAACGGAAAGGAAACGCATTACCTCTGTGTGTGGGCAGCCACACCTACACATTTCTTGGGGATCCACCGCCCATTTCTTGGGGATCCGCTGCGCGTGAGTGAGGATGAGAAACTGCCTGTGAGTCCATAGCCTCATACATTTGCATATTATTCTATTAAGTGGGTGCTCGGCGACATGCTCTAAGAGCGGCTTTACCCTTGATACACCGAGTTCTAATTAATATACAACAGATGGCAAAATTGCTTTTGGTTCTAATTTGCTTCAGACTTTTTTTGGTTTTTTTTTTTCATCTGGTTTTAGTAACACCTACAGGAAACGCATCCGACAGCTCCCCTAATGCGCCTTTTGATTCCAGCTTTATTTAAACAAACCAACCCTGAAATTAAATGGGTAGTTTCGGGAGAACACAAAGGTTTTCGAGATGCGTGTAATCTCTGTAATTATTTGATGGCGTTTTTTAAAGAGTTATTTAACCGCAATAAATTACGCCAAGCTCGCTGCGCGACAGCGGCAGACCTGCTTTAGTGCGTCCCGGACGCGCAGGACTGCGCCGCGACCCGCTCGGAGACGCCGAGGATTCTCCAGCAGAAGGTCACTGGCGAAGCAGATGCTGTTTCATGGATGTTTAACAGAATCACATCTGGCTACCACGTCAGAACAGTCGGAGACTTAACGACCGTGACACTCATTAGGACACACAACCGATTTGCCCATTCCACAGCGGGCGGCAGAAATGCATGCGGAGTCAGTCCTAGTGACCAGGGTGGCGTGGGCCCCTATGTCCGTGGTACAAACATTTTGTCCTAAACCAGGATCAGAAAAGATCCAGAAAACGTCCAAATATAAAAACAATGTTAGGCTGTAACCAGAAAAGGGTTCCCTCAAGCTAAGATGTCATAGTTCAAGTTTGCAGATTCTGAGCCATACCCTTCAACCTCATGACCTAGCTTTGGAAATGCCAGAATTCACAAATACTACATTTTAGCAAGCAGACAGAGGACTCCTTAATTTCATGCTAAACTTATTATGGCTCCACACACAAAGATGTCAGTTTTTTACTAAATGTAGTTCAAAGGGCAATATAATTGTAAAGTGATGTATTAAGCCATGCTATTAATATAAATGCACCTATTAAAAGGGAATAGGAAACACAGAGATTATCCTTCATCTACAATGTGAACTCCAGCAGTGATGAAGCCAAATAATACAGCCAAGCATTACAATTCTGGTCACATGAATGAAGGCATGGTATGTAACAGTCTAAATATATCTTCCTAAACCTCTTTACAGGGCACACCAATTAAAATAAGCCCTCCCGTAGCATATAATATCAGTAATTACTGCGTGCTCCGGTTGGTCTCAAGTAATCCGTTTCACATCACTTAACAAGTAATAATTTCTTACTCTTGAAACCAGGGCCAGAGATACCACCCAAATATACGAAAGAAGCTGCTTCCCCGCCCAGTCTCTATTCGTGACGATCCCCATACTAGACACTAGCGAAACCTTGCCCAGTCCACTGCTTTGGTGCTCATGAAAAATTACGTGTCTAAACCTCAGCTAAATTGAAATTAGCCTTTCGGGGAAATGGCGGGGTTAAACTAGCACATAGTTTTCATGGTGTTAGAAAAAATGAAACGAATAGTTTAAAATTCATAGAAGATTTATCACTCAGGTACACAGAGTAATTAACTAGCTCTGCCGCCCCAGCAGCCGTGCACGTGCGTGTCGTTAAGGGACATTTTCAAACCGCTTGTCGGACGACAGAATAAGCTACAGACCAGGGTGGTGTCAGTGGAATGGAAACAGGAAAAAATACTAAGATTGTGTCTAAAAAGAAGAGGGTTGGTCAGATGACTCCGTGTTTTTAAGCATAGTGCCATGAAAGAGTGGTATTATAAAATACATAATGTATTCTATATCTCACATATAGAATTATAATAATTTATTCCATATAATTCTATATTATATATATACACACACACACACACACACACTAGAGGTCTGATGCAAGAAATTTGTGCAAGGGGCTCGGCCCTCACAGCCGCGGCTTCGTCCGGAAGGTCGTTTGGCTGTCCGGTCTAATTAGCATATTACGCTTTTATTATTATAGACGATCTACAGGGTGTCCCAAAAATGCATACACACTTTAACAGCTTACAGGCCAATTTTGAAAATGAAATGTATTTTAATAAACACTGCCTTTGTAATTATCCAAAGTGTGTGTATGCATTTTTGGGGAATACTCTGTAGAATAAATTATAAATAAGGTATTACAATGTATAAAGAGCTGTGTAGCAGCAGCCACAATGCCACATTAATTTCTAACTCTGTCAGCATCATGACAGGGGGCCTCAGCTTCCTCATCTGTAAGATGGAAGTACCACTGGCCCATCAAGCTATTAGTGCAATCTCAGGATTCGATGAAATACACGCATTCATTCCTGTAGTCACCCAGCCATCCTGCATACATATATCAGGTCTCTATGTGCCAAGGACCTGCTGTTAATAACAGGTGAAAGCACTGTGGCAATGGGAAGGCATTATGAATGTTCAGATTGTCGTTGAAAATTAAATTTTAAGATATATTATCATCATCAAATATTTCAACAGGTTGAACTTAGGATCCTCAATCTTAAAGCAAATAAAAAGATAAACAGTGAGAAAAAGCTTCCATGTACAATTTCAAAACTAGCTCGTGCCACTGTGGCTTCCTCTAGGTTCCCTCTTTCCTTCCGCACCGATATTGCCTGGGAACGCAGAACGTACAGGCATCCTGCGAAGACCCACGCTCCTGCCAGCTGTGTGTCCGGGCTGTTTCAGCTCCGTGCGTCCTGTCTGCTGGGACCTCGTATGATTTGACTACATAATCAGGAGACCGACCAGCGAAACAAATCCAGGTAATAAAAGCTCGGGCCCAGCTTAAATCTGATGGAACAGAGGAAGGGCAGAGTCGGAGTGGAGGAGCTGAATGGCCAGAAATGTAAACTCTGCAGCCGCCCGCCAACAGAAGGCAGGCCCGCGGCCTCGGCGGGCGGTCAGTCCAGCGTTGTGGACTCATTAGGGCATGAAAGGGGTTGAGTATGTGCTTATCTACACCAACGTTCTCAAGACAGAGTGAGTTCACACCGGAGAACAAGATAAAATAGAACGAACCGTAGCCAAAAAGGAAGACAGAATAACCGGAAACTGAAAGATAAGATAAAGCCAGATGTGAGGTGAGCGGACAAAATCCCGGCTGTGTAGTTCTACGTATTTTTAAAGTAGGATACAAATCTGGCTCTCAATTATCTAGTTGTCAAGACGAAGAGAAAAACAAGACCAGTTACCTAATTTGGAGTGTTTTCAAGATTAAAAGAGTTTGCTTAGAAAAGTGGAACTCTTCCTGGCACTGAGAATGGAGAGAAAATTCTCCAGTCCTCATACGAAGAACAACTGCACATCCAGGGAAAGTCCAGGGAGGAGACGGAGAGCAGGGACTAGACTGGGAGACCAGCCCTCCGAATCTAACACAGGCGGGCAAACCCACCCTGGAACAACCTAACCGTTAACTGCAGGCTTTGCTGTTAGCTAAGCCACGGACACAGGCTTTGCGCTGGCGTGAGAAGGAAACCGGGGTGGAATGGCTGTTACCGATGGGACAGGCACATCACAGTCACCAGGTTTAATGCTCCCACAACGTAGCTCTCAACGTGTTATTCTACTCCAAATGGCCCCCGAGGGCCTCTGACACCTAAAGGTGCTATACTTGTTCAAAGAGAGCCCCAAACATCTTTTTGCAAAAGTTCTCCCATGAATCCTCTTATCTTTGTTCAAGTCAAGCCTGCTGTCCTCCTCGTGTCCACGGATGCTTAGTTGCTTCTCACCAGAAAGACACGTTCCTTCTTTCTCTACCCAAATCCCATGCATTTCAAACTCTGAGATGACAGCCTTCCGGTTCTCTTCAAGGAGAGGCCAGTGATCGCATCTCCGAGACTTACTTGATTTTAATTTTTGTTACTCTTCACCCGAGCATGTTTTCCATTGATATTTAGAGAGAGTAGAAGGGAGAGGGAGAGACAGAGATACACACCGATGTGAGAGAGACACATTGATTAGTTGCATCCTGCATGCACCTGGACCAGGGCCGGGGAACCTGCAATCAAGGTATGTGCCCTTAACTGGAATCGAACCCGGGACCCTTCAGTCCACAGGCTGATTGATGCTCTCTCCACTGAGCCACACCGGCGAGGGCTCTGAGATTCACTCCGGCTGTTCCCTTTTCTCACGGCTCTCTCCACTTTCCCCTCGGTATCACAACTCATGTTCTGCGTCTCAGGGTCCCGAGAGTCTCCACGGGCCAGGTTCATGTCCGCGTCACTTCGGAACCCCGAAAGGCCACACCAGGATAAATACTCAATAAATTATTTGTTGAGTGAGTGGTGACTCGTGAAGAAGTCAATGAAGAGCCTGAAGGGGTGAAAATCGGAGCCTGCCCATACTGTCTTTAATTGTAAAGGAATTAATTACAAACATGCCTTAGTTCCCCCACTAAATGCTTTTTGGGAAAAAGAATATTTTTATTGTTTTTTTTGTTTTGTTTTGTTTTTTAAGAGAGGAAGGGAGAGGGTAGATAGAAACATCGATGAGAGACAATCACTGATCGGCTGCCTCCTGCATGCCCCCTACTGGGGGTTGAGCCCGCAACCTTGGCACAGGCCCTGACTGGAAAACGAACCGTGACCGCCTGGCTGACGCGCACTCATTGGGCCATACCGGCTGGGCCCCAACTAAATTCTTAGATCCTGAGAGCCAGGGCCTCTCACTTCCGTTTCCTTGGATTTCTCAGGACCTTCACGAAGCCGTGAACTTCAAAGACTCCTAGAAATGTGCTCACTGGTTAGTGACAAGGATGCAACTACCGCATCTTGTGGGGACGGGGCGGGAGGGTGGGGGGGAATCTCATTCTGGTTTTTAGGAATGTTTCTTTGGAACCATGACAGATGTTCCAATATTTAAAATCTACCTTTGAAGTGCAAATCAGGGGAAGATTATCTAAAATACACAGTTTTAAATATCATTGTATAAGATATAATATATAAAGTATATATTAGCAGTTACCAAGTGAAGTATGTTTTTCTTATATTTTAAAGCTTATGATTAGAAATGCTCCAAATTAAATATTTTAGAAAAGCTGCAGGTTCTTTTTTCAAAATAGTCTTCCCTGCCTGTTTTTAAAATAAAAATGTTGGCACTATGCTGACTAGCAATTATGTATCATACCCAACCGGTGTCTTAACTCGGTTCAGTCTTTCTTTTGCAAGTTCCTACTGCTTGCTTTTATTTGATAGATTGAGCAAAAATTAATAAATATCAGACAAGCTATTGGTCCTTTTGCTCAGCCCTTCACCACCAGACAACTCAGCTTTTCAACAGTGTCATTCAGGCTGTCCCCTGACCCTATCCGCCTGGGGTACTAACTTGGATCACAGTACACACGCAGTACGCGTGTCGGCCATTAGGCCACAAAAGGGCTGTTGGCTAACGGGGTACATTCCTGTTTCAGCAACTCATAAACCCCGACTCCTAACAAATGCAGGAAGTGTTGACTGCCCCTGCAGAGGAAGGAAAGAAACTTGTGACCCGGTTCCTAACAACAAGTCTGCCCTTAGGAGGCAGGGAGGCAAAAGGTGCTATGGAGACAATGGACAACGGATATGGGGTTCGTGGTCTTCCTGGGATACGTCGTCTTCAGTGGGGTACTGTCCTGATAAGCTCCCCACCTTCAGGAACCCCATTTCTTTGTGCTTACTGAAGGAGGTAGGAGAGGCTGAGGCTGGCGCACAGTCAGTGCTCAGTGGTAACTTATCAGTGGCGGGACGATACGGGCACGTGGTGAGGAAAAGAGAAGCACGTGGAGCCCCGCATCACAGCAAGTAAGAACACAATCAGAGAGGTCTGCGGAGCAAACGATTCCCCTTTAATAGGCAAGCCAACCCGAATCAGGAAGGTCGCCGGAATAAAAACTAAACCAGTGTCTTGCCGATTCCCACAGAAGAGGAATCTGGTCGCATAATCCTGACGCCGGGCCCGTCTCTCCCACCTGGTGTGACCGCAGGATCACGTTAAGGAAAAAAAAAGGGAGACACCTTGCGTCTGGGGCGTATCTGCTGGTTTGAGTTTTTAAAGGAAAAGCCACCCTGGCAGCTTCCAGTGTGTGCAGTGCGGCTCCTGTCTGAGGTGCGGCCTTGGGCTGTGGTCTCCGGGGAGCGGAGCGAAAATGGGCTTTCACACAGGAAAGCTGGGGGCAATGGTACCTGCAGGCAGATCAAAACGCGTGAGTGTGGGCGCGCTGGTGTGTGGGCCTCTGCTCACGTGGGATCGGCAGGTGAGAGGGAGAGGAGGGGTGAGGGGAAGGGGCTGGCATGGGCCCCGAGCAGGGGTCACCATGGCCACAGCCACTGTTCCTCCGCCCACTCTCCGTCCTTCTCTTCCCTCCCTGGAAGGCAGTTGTGCGCTGGCTGCAAAGGTCCCCTGGGAAGAAGTGAGGGAGAAGCTAGGGGTGGGGACCTGGGCTGCTGGGAAAGAATTGTCTGCAGTTTGAGTCAAATCTGCAAACAAAAGAACAAATGGGAGCTGGAGGGAGGGCAGGAGCGGGAGCGGAAAGGGGGAGGTGGAGAGAAACACAAAAGAACAAAAACATTTTTAACTTCACCTAACTGAGAAGAACATTCATCCGCGCTTCGTCTTGGATACTAACAGTTGCTTGTTTTTATTTGACAAACGGAACAAAAACCACAGCAGGTGACTTAAGCACTCACATTACTGCCAGCTGAATCAATGACTAAGCTCAGCTCCAGAACTAGACGCATGTAGAAGGCGCCACACCCATGGACTGGTGATGAGCAGAGGTGGGCTGATGTCTCTGCTTCTGTATCATGAAATGGGCTCATCCTCACTTCACTTCCTGGCCACACCTCTACCTGTCCCAAAGAAAATGCACGTTTTTTTCCAAAACTCACCTCTCCCTTGAGACAGGTCACCGAAACAAAACCTAGAAAGCTCTTGGCGTTGTACACTTTACTATCACATTCGTTTTGAGAACCCTGAGAAGGAAGACATCTACCAAGAAAGGCTCCTGCTAGCCAACTGGGCTTAAATGTGTGAAAAAGCAGAGCCTAGCAACCGTTGCTGCACACAGGCCTCTCCCCCAAAGGCACTTGAGGGAGAAGCCTGCCTGCAGGCCCCTGCCATCTGAGCTGGCCCTTAGGGGGGCGTTCCTGGGGCCCTATTTCAACCAATAGGGCTGAGGCTTTCTCTGTCCCATCAGAGCTCCACAGCTCTGATCAACCTGAGCAGCTCTGTTCTGACCAAGCAGAATAGTGCCTTTTGGACCAATCAAAGTTTGAGTATTTGGAGTCCTCATTTGCATGAGGATGGACCCATCAGGGGCCAAGGGTGGGGACTTTTGTCCATATAGGCCAGCTCCCCTCTGCTCTGGAAACCCACTTCCTGTGCAGACTGCTTTTCCCTGGCGGGGCTGGGCACCTGCCCTGTCTCGGCAGAGCAGCCCAGGGCCAGGCAGCCCAGCAAGGGGCAGAGGAGCGCTGCTTGGCCACAGCGGGGCGGGCGGCAGCTCTGTCTCACAGCTGTGCATATCACTAGGGAGCTGTGTTGCTTCCCTGAAGCTTCCCTCTTGGGGACTCCTGTTGACATTGAATTGGCGCCAACCACCACCGGTTCACAGTTTTGACTACAGTGGCCAGAGCTGGCCGTGGATGTCCTCCGTGCACAAGGACAAGTCACAGCCAGCTCTGGGTCTCGACAATCCCAACCTCCATGCGGGGCTTGGCTTCACCTTTTGTCCCACTCTCAGCGAACTCGGTGACCTCGCAGAGAAAGGTGCTCTCCTGGATTTTCTAACAGGAAACTGACCACCACCTCCTTCCCCGGTTACTTTTCAGGGTTTACACAGAAGGATGTGCTATACATTTAGAAACGCGATGACACCAAAAATAGCAAATTAAGTATAAAAACGTCTCCTTTGCCCAGGAAATACCTTATGTATTGCGGACCATTAGTTGCCACTACTTCCCTAGGAAGGAAAAAATTAAGTAGCAGGATTTTTCCTTATACATGGGGAGAATCTGAGTTAAGGAAATAGGTGATTTCAGCAAGACTGTAACTCCGCTGAGTTCCTAGTAGAACAAAATATTTAGACAGAGTGCTTTCTCCTCTCTTTTCCCACCTGCCCTCCCAAATCCTGTATTAATAAGATAACCACCTGCAGTGGCGTAACGGAAATTGGGAAAGAAAGACCTCGCCTCACTCAGAAACTCACTTTCACATAAACCTACTGCTCTGGTTCATTATTTTACCCAGTGATTCTCACACACGCCAAGTATTCGAAAATGAGTTGTCCACGGGCATACCTCTGCAGGTCTCTGGTTAAAATAGGGCACTGCATAAAAATTTTCACCACCCAGTATCTGCCACAGACATTTCAGATAGTTGCATACAAATCAAATGAAAAATTTTTTAAAAATGTGCTTTCAAACCATAAAATCCCGTGTAAGTAAACAATACCTTTAGTATCACCATCATCAGACGATTGATTGGGAGGCCATTTATATAAAGACGCGTGGTGTGGAAAAAGCCTAGAGCGGTGAGAGGAAGACTGGTACTGACCAGAGGACATTATGTAAGTGAGCACAGATGGAGTCCTTTACTATACCCACTGAGTTAGTGAGAATTCGGTTTAGTTTCTCTAGGGCCATGCTTTGAAGATTAGAAGAAATCATCAAAGGACGTCTTTAAATCTTTGTATTCTCTTTTTTCTTTGAGAGTCCATTGTACTCTCTATTCCAAGCAATGTGGTAACCTAGGTTACCTAGCAACTCACTGCCATAAAATACCCAGAACTGCCATGACCGGTGTGGCTCAGTGGATGGAGCATTGGCCTGCGAAGTGAAGGGTCCCAGGTTCGATTCCGGTCAAGGGCATGTACCTGGGTTGTGGGCACATCCCCAGTGGGGGGTGTGCAGGAGGCAGCTGATCAATGTTTTTCTCTCATCGATGTTTCTCTCTATCCCTTTCCCTTCCTCTCTGTAAATAATCAATAAAATATATTTTAAAAAGTACCCAGAACTGCTGGGTAGAATATAATAAATACCTTTTAGATTACTTGCATTTAGTATATCTATCGAGTGTCTAACGTGTGCCAGGCTCTGTTCCAGGCACTGAGGGTAGAGCAGTGAACGAAACAGCCACCAATTTCAGCCCCACAGCAGAACTTACACTGTAGGTTAATACAGCTGAACTGGGAAGAAAGGACTGGCCAGAAACAGAGGCGAGGGAAAGGGTGTTGAGAGCCTGTGAGGCGACACTGTGGCTTCCCGGAGGAGACCGGCCAGTCTCTGTAACCATTTCATGATGAAATCGGAGAGAATGCCTCGGTTGTTACTGAGACCCCCTACCTGCCGTGCTATACTCTCAGTCTAAGAACAGAGTTAAACAAATCTTCGCCTGGCAGCTGGAGCAATAAGGAATCTTGCTGTGTTGTCTTAAGCTCTGGCCGAGAACAAAACTCTTGAAAATGTGAAACACTGGCCTGGGCGTCGCTGGGAAGTATGAGGCTGAAACTTATACTATCAAGGAATTCTGGAACCCCCCGGCCAAGCAATTAGTATAAAAAGGGGTCCTGGGCCGGTCGGTGTGGCTCAGTGACTGAGCGTCCACCTATGAACCAGGAACCAGGAAGTCATAGTTCCATTCCCGGTCAAGGGCACATGCCTGGGTTGTGGTCTCGATCCCCAGTGTGGGGCATGCAGGAGGCGGCCAATCAATGACTCTCTCTCATCATGGATGTTTCTATCTCTCTCTCCCTCTCCCTTCCTCTCTCTGAAATCAATATTAAAAGAAAAAAATTTAGAAAAAGTGGTCCTGTATCAGCAATGCTCCTTCCCAGTCACCTGGCAGAAGCAAATGCAAACCTTCTTTAAAAGACTCTGTGCTGAACCCAAGTCACACAGGAGTCCCACAGACAAAACACTGCTTTGAAAGCATCTACAATCCAAAATTACAAAGTTTAAGAGGAAACAACCCACACGGAGCCAAATGCTACATACAGAACCAACAGCAGGGATTTTGATCTAATCAGTTTAGAATAATGAAGGACTTCAACAATTTAACCAGTTAACTGCCATGGTATTTTGAATTTAATGAAAAAAGGTCCGCCGCTTGCCTCTATGGACGTTCATGGAGTACAAATGGTTAATAATATAAGAATAAGGCATTAAGAAAAATACGTGGTAGTTTCGAAACAAAGTGAAATGTGTAAAAATATGGAAAATGCAGCCACTGAAATTAGAAATGTATTGGATGGTTTAAACCAGCAGTTCTCAACCTTCCTAATGCCGCGGCCCTTTAATACAGTTCCTCATGTTGTGGTGACCCCAACCATAAAATTATTTTCGTTGCTACTTCATAACTGTAATGTTGCTACTGTTAATGAATTGTAATGGAAATATCTGTGTTTTCCGATGGTCTTAGGCAACCCTGCTGGCAATTGAGAACCCACAGGTTGAGAACCGCTAGCAGGGTCGCCTAAGACCATTGGAAAACACAGATAATTGCACCTGAGAGTAATAAGCACAAAAGAAGTTATCCCAATCTTGACAATAAAAAATTGCTGATATACAATCATTAACACTCTCCTCTCCTCTCCTCTCCCATTTATATAATAAACATCTGATTTTTGTGCAATTAAATTTTACTGACTTTAGTGGCACATCTGACCTGACATAAATGAAGCACGTCTGAATATGGATAAAGACAGACTACAAAGACAACTAAACCCATCACCATGTGACAAGTGGCTTATCAAGAATAAGAAGAGCAAATCAAATATTTGAAATCACGCAGAATTTGCAAACTTTTCAGACAGCATGCTCCGTGTCACAGAGAGAAGCGTGCACGGGAGAGAGCGCTAGGAAAGGGTCCGCAGGGTGGAGCACTTGCTTTCACGAACCAAGGGTATCCACAGACAGGCCAAGGTCAGGGCCGCAGTGCTTCTGCTGGTAAAAACATGGCCATGGGGGACGACAGGGGGCGCTAGTCAGTGAATTCTAAAGACTTCCAGCTTTGAAATTCTCTTCCGTTTACATAATACATAATATTTCCTTCAAACATATTAGCTTGTGTCATAAATATGAAAAACGAAGAAAATTTTAGAAAACCATGTTACCTTTAGTTATACCTATAAAACTTTTACAAAAAGTAAATCATTGCTACAGCCCTGGCCAGGTGGCTCGGTTGGATGGAGCAGCGGACTGCACACAAAATCGGTTGTGGGCCGATTCCCGGTCAGCGCACAGCCCTAGGGTGCGGGCTCAATCCCCGGTCAGGGTGCATATGGGAGGCAACTGATCGTTTCTCTCTCATATCGATGTTTCTGTTTCTCTCTCCCTTCCTCTCGTTCTAAAATCAAAAAACATATCCTCTGGGGAGGATGAAAAATGTAAATATTATGAAAAGTTCCCCATAGTAACTCATGCCATGAACACCCTCCCATACTATCTTACGTTAAAAGTATTAAAAATAAACCACTCTGCGTTACCTTCCGTTGTAGCCTGGAACATCTTAAGGCACACCTAGTGATACCCATTTTACATCAAATTTACATTTGCTGCAGATGTCAATATTAAAATGGCCTGTGAAAACAAGTATGCAAAAAGCCAGGAGGCAACTTTCAAACTTAAATGAAAACTGACCTGTTTTGTAAACGTTCTGATGACAATTATAACACGTTTTAAAAATTACAATTGCTCAGTAAAGAGATTTTGCCTACTTTACCTGAACCTTATTGTAAATGTTGTTTTTTTTAAATATTCCAGCAACTACGGGAGAAACAATTGCTCTGGGAACAACCTGCTGACCGTCCTTCCCCCAAACGTTCACGCTGCCATTGCTTTCCCCCCTGCAGATCACTTGCTATCGTATTTGCTACCCGCAGTTTATGGAGTCCATGCTGTCTGGAAATATCGTACCTCAAACTATAATCAATTTTGTAAAAAAGTATTTTAATGTATTTTTACTGATTTCAGAGAGGGAAGGAGAGGAGAGAGAGGGAGAGAGAGATAGAAATATCAATAGAGAGAGCCCTAGCTGGTTTGGCTCAGTGGATAGAGCGTCGGCCTGCGGACTGAAGGGTCCCGGGTTCGATTCAGGTCAAGAGCACGTACCTCAGTTGCAGGCTCCTCCCTGGCCCAGGCCCTGGTCAGGGCTCATGCAGGAGGCAACCAATCGATGTGTTTCTCTCACATCGATGTTTCTCTCTGTCTTTCCCTCTCTCTTCCACTCTCTGTAAAAACTAAGGGAAAAATACCCTCAGGTGAGAATTAAAAAGAAAATGATGAGAGAGAATCATTGATCGGCTGCCTCTGGCCAGCCCCACACTGGGGATTAAGCCCCAACCTGGGCATGTGCCCTGACCAGGAATCGAACCCTGACCTCCTGGTTCATAGGTCAACACTCAACTATTCAACCATGCTGGCTGGGGAAACTATAATCAGTTTTAAGTCATATCCTAGCCAGTGAGTAGGATATTCCTTCCAGATCTTTTGGGTTCTTGCCATTTGCACTGGGAGTGACCTTTTAAATGGAAACCGAATACTGAAGCTTTTTTAGTTTTTTCCAATGCTGTTTTTATTGATTTTTGAGATAGAGGAAGGGGAAGAGTCAGAGAGAGAGAGAAACATCGATGTCTGAGAGAAACATTAGCGGGTTGCCTCTGGAGTCACCCAGCTGGGGATCACACCCACACCCTGGGCATGTGTTCTGACCAGGAATCGAACCAGCAATCTTTTGGTATAAGGGATGCTGCTCCAACCAACTGGGCCTCCCGGTCAGGTCCATGCTTTTTGACGAAAAGGGAAAGAGAGTCGTGAATTGCTACTTCGGTATAAGGTCTTATTTTCCAACTTCTCCCGTGCACACTTGCGCAATTCCCTTTTCTGTCATTAATAATCTGGGGGTAACTTTCTGTGCGCGTGTAACACTGAACGCCTCTTCCAAATACACACTTCTCCGCGGCGGTCATGACGGAGCATGGAGGGAAAGCAGGAGGGTTCAGTGGACAGAATCCTGCATACGGGAGACAGGACAGCCGACAGCAAAATGTGATCAGGTATACGCCCGTGTTCCGTGACCTGCAAGGTACTACAGATGTGTGCGGCACTGTTAGTGTTCGGCAGACAAATGATGTGTGTTTTCTGGGGCTTTGTAGGGCCTTCTCAAGTAGCACGACTTTCTGCCCCGCGCTAGCTGCCACTGGTAACCTTCCCCTCCAAACAGGTTCAGAAAGCAGCCAGTGACTAAGAGACCCCCCTTCCTAGATCTGGCCTTTTATTCATGGGTCTACACGTAGGTCAGTCCCGTATCTTAAGCCTTCCCATAAAAGAGGTTGTGAGCACTAGGCTTAGGGTGAAGACAAAAGGAGACCTGGAGAACTGGTGCACAACGAAACATCACAGACTGGTGACATAAGCGACGGAAATTCACTGTCCCACGGGCCTGGGGACTGGGAGCCCGGGGTCAGCGCCCCCCAGAGTCTGTGTCCTGGCTGCAGACAGCGGCCTGCTCCCCTCGGCCTCGATGGAGAGAGTGGGACTTCTGGTGCTGCTCCTTCTAGGAACACTAACTCTATCAAGTCAGGACCATACCCTTAGGACCTCTTTTAACCTTAATTCTGTCTTTAGAGCAGTGGTTCTCATCCTTTCTAATGTCGCGGCCCTTTATACAGTTCCTCCTGTTGCAGTGACCCCCAACCATAAAATTATTTTCGCTGCTACTTCATAGCTGTCATTTTGCTACTGTTATCGAATCGTAATGTAAATATCTGTGTTTTCCAATGGTCTTAGGCGACCCCTGTGAAAGGGTCGTTCGACTCCCAAAGGGGTCGCGACCCACAGGTCGAGAACCGCTGCTTTAGAGGTTCTATGTCCAGATACAGTCGGGGTGGGGTGGGGTGAGGGGAAGCCTCAACATATGAATTTTTGGGGAAACAAACGTTCAGTCCAAAACACTTGGGTTCAAGCTCCCTGTCTGAGATTGAGTACCTGTGTAACTTTGAGCAAATCAATGTTATTATAATTCTAGATTCTCTAATTCCTCACCTGGGAAATGGGGATCATAGTCACTCTCATACATAAGGATTGTGAGGATTTAAAAAAAATATATATATATTTAGTATCTTTATAAACTGCTACTTTGGGATAAGGTTTTATTTTTCAGACTTTCCCCATTTATTCAAATAAAGCATTAATATATATATATATTTTACCATATATATTATTTTTGGCCAAAGATGTTTGTGTGTGAATATGCTCCTAAGATAATTTCTTTCTATGAAAATCTTTAAAAACATTCTTTTAAAATTTCTAAATGTGTGCAGGCAAATATATACACCTAATTAATTTTCAAAAGTGCCTCTTACTATCATTTAGAGGTTTACTTAAGGTGATGTTTCCCCAGAATAAAAGAGGGAAGGAATGTACATTATTACAGAAATAATTCCCTGTGTATGCAAAACGGCTGGTTAAAATTGGCTTCCCTCCTGCTTCCTGAACTCATATATTTTAAATACTGAATTTGTATTTTTTGCATTTAAAGGAACATACTCAAAAATGCTGCTCCCACCAAAACATGTGAAAATGTGAAGATGAATGAAACAACTTTATGTTTTATGGCATTTGCTTTGAAAATCTGATTAAGATAGATGTCTTTCGCTGGTAATTCTTCAGTGTCACGTTGTCATAGTTCCCATCAGCAAGATGTTTTAAAGGCTTTCGATTAATATTGCATGCCAGAACTGAAATTACATCCTTTGTCGTTTAGTTCTTAATGGTGCAAGTGATATCTATCAAGTAGAGTTTTATGAAGCGTGTGTGATTTTTATTGCAGGCTGCTTTCACAAATCTCTTTCAGGTTTCAGAAATGCTGCTTGGGGTTTACAATAAGTATGCCTTTCTGCTGAAAATCATGATGATTCTAAAAACTAAGGGGAAACGTATGATCAGTATTTATGTATCAATAAAAAAATCTACTTCAATTGGTTGCATTCTCATTTGCAGTCTTAAATATGCTTGCTTTCACCCCAATATTTTAGTAAATCACTTTATATGATTATAATATAATCAGAATATGTGCCAAATACACAGAGCTCACAAAACCTTCATGGGCGTGCATGCACAGTATCTGCCTAGTAAGAAAAATATAGTACACATTGTTGACTGCTGACCCGTTTATGCTACAAAAGCACGTTTTATTTAAAAAATTCAATTACCAATTTATGTTTAAACAGGAATAGTGTCCTGACATTAATTCCCAATTTTATGAAACCCCAGCATACCAAATATAAGTCATTTTCCTGGATTGAAGACCCAAAGTCATAATAAAGTGTCACCTGTACGTAAGTTAGGAGGATAGCAGTGGGGAAAAACAGAACAAAACAATTCTTGTATTTGATGTTGTTCTGTTGTTGCTGTTGCTTTTGCTTTGGACAAAAACCAACATATTTAGGTCCCGGCTCTGTCACTAGTGCGTTCTGCTCTTCCAGCCCTAACTCCCTCATCTATAAAATTACGGGATAGGTTATGATTTCTCCAGTCCTTTTCCCAGTTTAAAGAAATGACCCACAATCCTCTAGTGTTTTAAGTGTGTGTGTGTGTGCGCAAACACACACACACACACACACACACACACACAGTTGAAAGCGTTGGTTGCTAATTTTAAGTCTCAAATGCTGTTACACTTTATCACTTTGCATTTTGCAGAATATAGATCTACTGAAGATAAACCAACTGATCAAAAAAAAAAAAAAAAAAAGAGAACAAGAGAAGGGCTTATTCTGGGATGTCGCCAGAGCTGCCGGGTGCTGGCTGCATCTCTCGGGGTCCGCTGCGACCTGTCGGGCTCTCTCAGACCTGTGGCTTTAGCCAACGGCATGCCTCTTAACGAGGGAGCATTAAAACGTTCACATTCAGATCGCCATTCTTAGCCAGCACGGCCCTGCACGTTCATCCTGTTTGGATAATTGCACATTTAAAATTAGAATCTACTCGTCTGGTTCCACACGAGGGAATAATGCGCGTGCAAAAGGGTTTTCAAATTCCAATGCCCGTGGCAGATCACTCCGGTTCTCGTTAATTCTGCCAGGGGGGGAGCCCCCCCCCCCCGCCACCCTGCAATGTTTATTTGAATTTTTTCTGCTGTATGTGGTTCACTTTCAAAACGTTCTCTCCATTAGATGGCATCGATTTTTTAAAGCGTCCCAACATGTCCATACCCAGTCTGCAGCAACCCCTTTAACCCCTGGTACTCAAGAACACTGTGCTTAAAAGACAACGCTCTTTCCTTAGGAAAAGAGAAAGAAAGAAAAAAGAAACTAAGGAACACATTTCTCCTCTATTTGTGTGTGTGTGTGTGTGTGTGTGTGTGTGTTGCTAGCTATAAGTAAATAGTTAACCCAATAATTACAGAAAGGAGTCACTAAAAATCTAAAAATAAATTACTAAAAATCCAAGATCAATTTAACATCACAGATCCTAAATGCAAAAAGGGGTGCCCACCGGGGGCCGGAACCCACAAAGAAAATTCACACGCATTAAAGCCCATGAGACTCATGACGCTCAACATACGCCACTTTATTTCATCTCACAGCCAGTCGACGTTGTCAGCACTTACTCCTACTTCTCACGTCGGGGGGAGAAAGTTCGGAGGCATGGCGAACTCTGGAAATGGTCACAGCACAGGACGCCGACGCTGTCCATACTAATCTACACAGGAAGAATTACCTTGGTCAATTTTGTTTCAAGCATGTTGTCGAGAAGAAAACGAAGAGGAAACATTAGCTTTAAGACAGTACCTAGCTCTGGCTGGGTTGCTCAGTGGTTAGAGAGCTGGCTCATGAACCAAAGGGTCGAGGGTTTGATTCCCAGTCCAGGGCACGTACCTCAGTTGCAGGTTCCCCAGCCCTGGTTGGGGCATGCACAGGAGACAGCCAACTGATGTGTGTCACTCACATAGATGTGTCTCTCTTTCTGTCTGCCCCCACTCACATAGATGTTTCTCTCTTTCTCTCTGCCCCCACTCACATAGATGTTTCTCTCTTTCTCTCTGCTCCCACTCACATAGATGTTTCTCTCTTTCTCTCTGCTCCCACTCACATAGATGTTTCTCTCTTTCTCTCTGCTCCCACTCACATAGATGTTTCTCTCTTTCTCTCTGCCCCCATTCACATAGATGTTTCTCTCTTTCTCTCTGCCCCCATTCACATAGATGTTTCTCTCTTTCTCTCTGCTCCCACTCACATAGATGTTTCTCTCTTTCTCTCTGCTCCCACTCACATAGATGTTTCTCTCTTTCTCTCTGCTCCCACGCACATAGATGTTTCTCTCTTTCTCTCTGCTCCCACTCACATAGATGTTTCTCTCTTTCTCTCTGCTCCCACTCACATAGATGTGTCTCTCTTTCTCTCTGCTCCCACTCACATAGATGTTTCTCTCTTTCTCTCTGCTCCCATTCACAAAGATGTTTCTCTCTTTCTCTCTGCCCCACTCTCTTACCTCCCTTCACTCACTCTAGAAATCAATGGAAAAAGCATCCGCCAGTGAGGATTAAAAAAAAAAAGATGGTGCCTTAGAAATTCCATTTTAAATGGAGGAAGGGTTTGCTTCCAGTCTGAGGTCAGAGGGCCAACGAGTCAAGGCCAGAGTGAAGAACAGCGGGCGGCGATGGAAGAGTCTGCCCCGCGGAGAGCTGTGCCGCACGGGAGACGGAAACACGGATGAAAAACGCTGGCATGCCGCTCTCCCGTCGCAGAGAGGGCACCGTCATTTCCTGCGTGGGCGGCGCGGCGGGTCATTTTTTAAGGTTTCTGGAGCCGGTTCATCTCTTTCTCATCCTGGGAAAGAAAAAAGTACTAGGCCAAAAACCCTCTAAAGTTAATAAATAAAAAAAAAATTACACGATCCTAGACAGTCTTCCTTTTCTTCCTGTCCTTACAATACACATCGCGGTTGGCGGGTTATCGTACAAACTCACAACGGTCGCCAATGGGAGCATGAAATGCTTCTCCTGCCTTCCGCGGGGATTACTGGGGTTACCAAATCCAAGGGCCCCCAGAGCCCAGTCCCCAAGGCGTAGCTCATCAGCAGCACAATCCAGGCAAATATTTGAGACTGCATTATTAAGAGCTGGTGGCCTTCGGGTTTATAAGGAACCACGAGCTCTTCAAATTCTTACTCTGCTTCTACATTGGCCCGCTTATTTCTATTTTTGTTTTTAAAGATGTTTAATTCATTTGTGAGGGCCTCAACGTAGGGGTCAATTTCATATATTATAGTTAAAACAAAATAGGACCTGCTTCCCTTATTAGTTTCTTACATTTTACCTACGTCGGTGAAAATACTGGGCAATTTAAATTTCTTAACTGCTACATGTTATAAAAAGTGTTAGAAAAGAGTAAAAGTAAAATGTACATTAGCAATGGCCTTTTCGCATGCCAGTGCAAGTAGGGGCAGCACACGTTAGATACATAATCTGACTTAAAAAGTCAGCAGAACCGAGTTCTAAGACAGATGCGATTAAATGTCTCCTCAAGCAAAGGGGGAGCTCTTCTGGAAGAACCCTAATTAACTTGGACACAATGAAGATCGTGAGATCCGAGGTACACGGGACACATCGCTGCACCCATCAACGTGAAAAGGGGCCCCAGCAACACTCTGTCACTTCTTGAGCGTGTCACGCACGACTGGCAGGCAGCGTAGCACCCTCGGGTGTGGCAGCCGGCAGCGCGCCAGCGGGAGGCCTGGTGTGGCCGGCCTTCATTGGGGCTTGCTGCTCACCGAGGCCAGCGCGCTGAGACGTGTTCTGATTCCAAGGCCAGGCAGAAACGTGAAGATTTGTAACTGGGCCAAGCGAATGGGACCGCCAACCAGGGAAGTTACGCTCACAATGAAACGCTCACATCGTGATCTGATTTTCATCCTCATCGAAAAAAAGTTTCTATGAGAAGCACTCTCCAAATGTCTTGGTTTTTTCTTAATGAGGTCACATTTCTTTTCATTTAAAAAAAAAAAAATATATATATATATATATATATATATATATATATATATTGATTAGAGAGAGGGAGAGGGAAAGAGAGAAAAAAACATCCATGATGAGAGAATCATGGACCCACTGCCTCCTGCTCGCTCCACACTGGGGATCGAGCCCGCAACCCGGGCCTGTGCCCTGGCTGGGAATGGAACCGTGACCTCCTGGTTCCTAGGCTGCTGCTCAACCACGGAGCCACGCCGGCCGGGCACGCTTTCCAAATGTTGTTGCTAAAAGGGGAAGGGAGATTAAAAATAGAGCTTGGAAGCTGAGGTCAGAGATAATGTGGGGCACGGGAGACAGTGGCGTAGTTAGGACCTTCCTTAAATGCCTCATTCCCCTTTCCCTTAGAAGCGAGAGGAGTCAGAACAAGACAAAAGGAAAGAACCAAACTTCCAAAATAGCATTGCACTCCGTTATTAATAGTGTCACCCCGAGAGAAATGACAGCCCCGGGAAGAGTACTTCTGTCTCTACTTAAATTAAGCTCCCTAGGCTTTACCGCGAACTTGAAGCTTTCTTTTTTTTTAAACAGAAAAAACACACATCAAGACTGATTAAGATTTGATATTTGTCCACTACTGGCCCCTCAAGCACACTCACGTCCTACTTAAAGCAACAGACGCCTCAGCTGCAGAAACAAACCTCCGCTCCATGCAATTCTCTCCAAAGAACCAAGATGTCATGGGCTGCCCCTCTGCCGTCTCCCAGGTAACGTGAGTTCCCAGCGTGTCCCGCCTTTGCAGCAGGAACCGATCCATCCTACCGGAAATGAGAATTCCCACCGAAGTACACGTCTACGGATGTTTCGATGAACGCTGTACCAGAGCACCATCAGAACCTCGCTTTGAAATGACGAGGGCGATTTTGAAAAGATCGGGGTGAAGTAGGTTCCCTGAAGATGAATCTAGATAGCACATCCATACTGGGGGGGGGGGGGGTAAGAGAAATTTTCAAACCTGTGGCCACATTTAAAAAACCCACTTCAGCGAACGGAACGTCATTCTTCTCATCCTAAGACACCTCAAAAGGAAACGTATTTTTTTGACCTCTGTGTGCAATGGGCCCCAAAGTGCACCCTCCTCCTGCATGCCCCACCCAGTCCGGCTCTTTCCCAGTCCTGCCACTTTTCCAGTGAAATCGCCATTTGCAAATCAAAAGCGTGGCGACACTTTGACTGGTACTCTATTGAACCCCCAATGCTGTTTGCAGCTTAGGAAACGGTGCCTTGGTCACGCACCTCCCCCTGAATTCCTTCTGCATCGCACTATCTGGACCCTTTCTCTCCCTTCCTCTCGACCTCCTGTTTATCAGTTTATTAAATACGATTTTTGTCTGTGGAGTAGGGAGAGACCCGGAAGAAAACTGTATGCTGACACCTTTGCCTATTGCCTTTTTCCATTCCAATCTCCCCTGCGTACACCTGACTACCTCACTTTCATAAACTTATTCTCCTTCTTGACCAGCCATGGTTCGCTCTTGCCAAGCCACAAGCCCAGATTTCACTGACCCACTAGTGTTCAAGCACTGAGGAGATTCAGGGAGAAGACAGCTTTATTGGCCTCACGGAGCGTATGCTCTTTTTGGAGCCAGGACTTAACACACCTGACGTAGCTAGCTAGAACACATATCCCAGACAAGTGCAAAACACACACCCACACCCACACCCACCCACTCACACACACATACATTCAGACTGTGAGAGAAGAGTGAATAAGGGGTAGCTGGGGTAGATCAGAAGGCTTGCAGTGGAGGCTACGCTTCAGCTGAAACTTGGAGGGAGAAGGAAAGATTGATGCAAGTCAAGCAGTGACACGCTGTGGACTTGAGTAGCGACACCCGTTTGGAGAGCACGTTGGGAGAGTTCTAGGGAGATCAAGTGGGGCCAGCATGTACTCCATGTGGCAGGCCATGTGGGATCCTTGGATGGGGCTAATGATGAGAAGAGAGGTCGGGGGAAGATGAACTGGGGTGCTCTTCCCAGCTACAAGGATCTTGGGGCAGCAACTTAGCTCCGAGGTCACGGCCCTCTTTTTAAGCGTGTGAGCTGAGCAGACTCATTTGGTCATAGTTCATTCATTCAGCCCACTGATATTCACTGAGCGCCTACCACAGCATGAGGGACATACTGGCTTAAAGAATGATAAATTAGGTCTTAGCTATGTTGGTAATAGTTTAGAAATGTTCACGCATTCGTTTATTTTGGTTAAATATCTTATAGGTTGCTGAATATCTGGTGAACTGTAAAGAGTTGAAAATGGAAACAAAGAAGTGCTATTATTTACGTGCATGCTAACCACAGCTATTCATGCGAACACAAATGTGTTACCCAAGTTTATATTCTTTCCCAGACTCATTATATTTCCTGTTGTTAACAGAGCAGATCCACTTGATTGCTGAGGACTCCATCGCCATTTCTGAAATTAACTAGTAGTGTTTCCGATGTAACCTACTGAATGATTAGAAATGCCCTTTAGATAGCCATTCCTTCACTATAGCAATACTACAGAACAAACCGTCGGTATCTTTAGAAATGCCTCGGAGGCTGATACTCCATTCAGTTCCAAAAAGTCAGGCACAAGGCTCTCTTCCACGAATTCACTCACTGATTCCTCCATCCAACACCTACACAGGGAACTCCTCTGTCAGGTCCTCGCCAGGTACTAGTAATTCAATGACGACTTAGACACTGGCCCGCCCTCCTGAAGCTTCCACCATGCCTGACTCCGCAGCTTTCTTTCTGTCGCACTACACGGCCTTCCCGCTCTCGAGTTTACAGACATCCAAAGAGATCAGCCATCATGTGGTACATAGGCTGAGAGATGAAATGTGCTCAGTTCTGGAAGGTTCACACAGGGCTCTGCTGACGGGATCACACTCGCTGGCTTGAGGGGCGTATGTCAGGAAGAGAAGCCTTAGGAGAATGGGAAAGAGGCCAATGCACGCAGGCGAGTGGGTCACAAGGAAGCAGAGTTCACACCTGCTGGAGCAGAAGGGGTGTGGGTGGGTGTTGGGACAGGGCAGGAGACAGGCAAGTGAGGCAGGAACTGAAGTTGAAAAGTCAGGAAGGGAAAGACTTTGATGGGCCTTGCCTTGTGTACCGACTAGAGGATTTGTGTATGGTTGTATTAGACACAGGGAGTTGCTCTATGGTTTTAAGCAAATGAAGGACAAGGTCGCAGATGTGTTTTTTTAAAATTGATTTCAGAGAGGAAGGGAGGGAGGCAGAGACAGAAACATCAATGAGGAGGATCATTGATCGGCTGCGTCCTGCGTGCCCCCTATGGGGG
Source organism: Corynorhinus townsendii (assembly GCA_026230045.1). Lineage (NCBI taxonomy): Eukaryota > Metazoa > Chordata > Mammalia > Chiroptera > Vespertilionidae > Corynorhinus > Corynorhinus townsendii. Next base: position 7,185,381 of record JAPDVU010000003.1, on the reverse strand, counting down.
ATCGAGCCTGCAATCAAGACATGTGCCCTAACCGGGAATCGAACCCATGACCTCCTGGTTCATAGGTCAATGCTCAACTCCTGACCCACGCTGGCCGGGTGGTCATAGGTGTATTTTATGAAGATTTCTCTGGCATCAGCATGGAGGATGGATGGGTGTGTGTGTGGTGTGGTGTTTGGGTGAGTGGTGGGTGATGAGAGTTAGTAGCTATTTGCAGTATTGCATTGAGCACATAATCGAAAGCCCTGGCAATGGGGATAAAATTGTCGGGTCAGATTCAAGAGATAATTAAGAGGCAGAATACATCGATTGCCGTTAGCAACAGATTAAATGGAGGGTAGGGTAAAAGAGAGGGATGTGCATGGAATTTTTAAAATATTTTCAGAAATACCTTTCATAGTTCAAAATTACTTAAAAGTCATGAGACCTCATTGGGTTAACCCTATCTGCCTCTCACTGCTCTAATTACTAAGCAAATCTATACAGGATTGATTTAAATTTCTATTAACATGTGGCCATTGAAAAACTTTCTTTTCGCACCAGTGCATTGTAGTGTTTGTATTGCCTTTTGAATTACAAAGTCTATCTTTATTCGTAACCCTCCACAGCACTGAGTGAATACTCAACACAAAAGGCTCTCTAAAGCAAATTCTTTTCATTTTATCCCACATTCAAGGTGCTTTTCCACGCAAGCTACTCATATTAAAACCAGGTGAGTAAGTGTAAGGAAAAGGAACATTCTGGGAGAGAGAAGTTTGGGATTAACGGGAACCAATGATTTCTTAAAACAGCTCACAAGGTGGCAGGGTGGAGAGAACACCAACGTTTACCCCAAAGAACTGAATAATCATAAAATCATGGAGTAAATACCTTGTAGGTTTTCTGAGCATTGTCTGAGACATAAGCCCAGTGCACTCTTAAAGTTCAACTCTTGCTTGTTCATTTATTGCTTTCAGTTATATATCTCTCACATGAGTGAAATCACAGTATTCTCAACTTTTTCTGTCTGGCTTATTTCGCTTAGCATGATGTTCTCAAGGTCACACACAGCGATGTTTCATTCTCTCTTATGGCGGAGTAGTATTCCATTGTGCTTATGTACCATCGCTTCTTTCTCCAATCGATGCAAGGGCACTTCAGTTATTTCCATGTCCTGGCCACTGTGAAAAATGCTGCCAAGAGTTAGGGGTGCACAGATCTTGTACAAATAAATGTGTTCAGATTTTTTGGGGTAGAAATCCAGAAGAGGGGTTGCTGGGTCATATGTTAAGTCTATTCTTATTTTTTTTAAAATATATTTTATTGATTTTTTTTTTTTTACAGAGAGGAAGGGAGAGGGATAGAGAGTCAGAAACATCGATGAGAGAGAAACATCAACCAGCTGCCTCCTGCACTCCCCCTACAGGGGATGTGCCTGAAACCGGAATAGAACCTGGGACGTTTCAGTCTGCAGGCCGACACTCTATCCACTGAGCCAAACCGGTTAGGGCTATTCTTAATTTTTTGAGGAACCTTCATACTGTTACCAGGTTACATTCCTACCAGCAGTGAATCTGAACAAACAAGACAAACACACACTTCGTAGGCTCAGCCAAAGGGAAGGGGGTGGGGGTAGTGAAGGGTAAAGGGGTCAACTCCATGGAGACAGAGAGAGAACTGACTTTGGGTGGTGAACACACAATGCAACAGACAGATGATGTATTATAGAATTATGCACTTGAAACCGGTATACTTTTATTAACCAATGCCACCCTAATCCTATATAATAAAAGGCTAATATGCAAATTGACTGAACGGCGGAATGACTGGTTGCTATGATGCACAGTGACCACCAGGGGGCAGAGGCACACTGACCACAGGGGGAGTGCCGCTCAGCCAGAAGCCAGGCTCTTGGCTGGCAATCACAGCGGCAGTGGCGGGAGCCTCTCCCGGTCCGTGGCAGCACTAAGAATGTCCAACTGCTCCCCCAAGGACTCCCAGGATGTGAGAGGGTGCAAGCTAGGCTGAGGGACACCCCCCCCCTGCCGAGTGCATGAATTTTATGCACCGGGCCTCTAGTAAATTTAATAAAAAGTAAAGTTCAATTCTGCTTAGAGTGATGCATCATCACACTCTGAAAGTGAGAATGACTGAGCACAGCCTTAACTCTTCCAGGGGATGCTCAGCTGGAAGACATTATAGATAAAAAAGAAAGGAAGTCACAGAAATGTCGATTTTTCAACTGGAAACCTTACTCTTTAACTGATTACTATTCATGTTTAGAAATGAGAATTTTAGGGTAGAAATTCCATGTTATTCCTTTAACCCAGTGCTCTAAAAAAAGTTTTATTTTTCTAAAATAAATAATTTTAACTTACTTTGATTTCCCCAAATAGAAAAACTTGACACCAAGCACTGGTTTGCAGAGCATCCTATATAATAAAAGGGTAATATGCAAATTAACCCTAACAGTGTACCAACCAGAATGACCGCTCAACCAGTCACTATGAGGCACACTGATCACCTCTCAGTCCCTTTCCCCAGCTGGCAGGCTCCATCACCCAATGGCGAACAGGGAACTGGGGGTGGGTGGCTTCGGGGGGCAGGGCCGGCTGCGGACAGCCAGGAAGATGGCCCTGATCACAGGCCAGGCCTAGGGACCGTACCCGTGCATGAATTTCGTGCACACCGGGCCTCTAGTTTAAAATAAATGACAGTGCATGTGTAAACTTCACATATAAACACACATGCAAATCAGGAACATTCTGCAGACGGAGGTAAGCTGCAAATTAAAACATCCTAAATACATAATTAGCTTTTAATATTATTTTTTCTGGAAGGGCACAGACTTTTCAAAGCTCATGTCTCCTTTTAAATGAGAGGCCTGGGAACTTCAAGTTTACAGCTGGCTGTGTTTGTAAACAGTTTCCAGGGAACAAGCCCACGCCCATTCCTTTGTCTGATGGCTTTTGCTCAACAACAATGGATCTGAGTGGTTGCCACCATATGCCCCACTCCCCAACCAAAAGCCTCAACTATTACCATCTGGCCTTCTAAGAAGAAGTTCGCCAACCAGTTAGTTTTTTAACTGGAATTTTGGAGAAAACTGTAGATCCACATGCAGCTTTAAGAAATCATAACAGAGATACGGGTGCACCCTTCACTCAGTCCCCCCAAGGTAAAGTTCATGTTAGCTTCAAGTTTAGCAGAAGCTGGGGAGAAAACCTGCATAAAGACTCTACTGAAGGTTTAGGCCTAACGGTAAACTCATTTTTTACTTATTTAAATATATTTTATTATTGATTTTTTACAGAGAGGAAGGGAGAGAGATAGAGAGCTAGAAACATTGATGAGAGAGAAACATCAATCAGCTGCCTCCTGCAGGCCCCCCACTGGGGATGTGCCCGCAACCCAGGTACATGCCCTTGACTGGAATCGAACCTGGGACCTTTCAGTCTGCAGGCTGACGCTCTATCCACTGAGCCACACCGGGTTTCGGCTAAACTCATTTTTAAAAAAGGAGATACATGCTGTGTCTGTGAGCCGCGTGAACTGTGCTACCACCTGAAATCGCATCTAGAGACCGCGTGGGAGGGAGGTGTGCAGAACACAGGTGGGGAAGAGGACAGAAAGAGCAGCAAAACTCACCCAGCGAGGTGTATTCCTAGGTGGTCACGTAAAATTCAAGCTTCATCTATAAGTACCATTTGGAATCATTGTCAGAAAGGCACAAATAATATATTTCACTATGTGTTCCATTTGAGTTTAAAATACCTAAGAAATAGCACCTATAAATGGCTCAATAAGGTGCTTTAGCATTGAAAATAATTGTTCTATAGTGGTTCAGAAGAATCCATTTGCTTAAAGATGTTTTCTCATTAATTAATTAATTAAGTAAGTGTGTAGAAGCTTCCTCAATACAGTTTAGTGGAGATGGCAATAAATAATTGCACAAAGTAACACACATCGAATTAAAACAAGGCATAAGTAAATTCTTCCTGTGAGTATCCTTTCTGGAGTAAAGTGGAGAATGAATGAACAAATAAACAAACAGCAAATAATAAAGCAGCAGAAAACTGCAATTGTGACCAGAACAGAAGGATGCTGGTTATGGAGATCAAGTTGGCATGACCAGACATCTTGAGAGATTAGAAAAACACATTGGAGAGAGCACCAAACTAAATGGTTACGTTTGTTGGAATAAAAATGTATGGGATGTTGGTAAATGGTGAGAACGCATTTTGAGTCACTAATGGATAAAGCAGCGTGTTGAAGCAAGATGTCTTTTGTGAATTAAAGTATTTTGCTATGCTTGAAATGAAACAGAGAATACCTTGAGCTACAGGCCTTTAAGAAGAATTCATTTTAGTTGCTAGCAGTATTTTATTATAGTTAACCTATTTATTGTTATTCCTGAACAACACAATATATGTTTTCAGCTCTGAAACGTAATAAATACTGACAAAATGTGAAAGAATTTCTTCTTAAGTAAAATCATTTCAATGATGTGTGAAATATGAATTTCAATATTTTCCTTTTTAATAAATAAACATTACAGCATGGGAATATCTGGAAGTGAACTATATATAAACTTCCTTTTAAATGTTAAATCACAAAAAATTTCAATTCTGATCCTATATCTGTTTTGCTAGTCCTCATCCCAAATCCTTGAGAAAATCCTCAAGAGTTTTAATGCATACACTGCGTTGAAGTCATAAATATGTGTGGCATTCATTCAGTGCAGAAACTAGGCTAAGACACAAATATACTGGATTTTCAATATTTCTTTGCTTTTGTTATCTCACTGTTTCTTTTATAAGTAGTTGTTTCTGTTGGTGCCTCACGGAATTTCATCATTATTTTCTTGTGATTCTCTCCTAAAATATGACTGAGAACAAAAAGTGTGAACCAAGATTAAAAACAACTTTTACGAATGGGGAAAAAAAATACGATTGAGTGACTTGATTCCCATGTCAAAATGCTTACTTAATTGTTTACTCAGTGGAATATACTTAAAAACTTGCCGAGACACTTTATAGAAATCTCTTCCCAATTAATATTTTGATTTGATAAATGTACGTTGTCATGATCAGAAATAAGTTCAGTTCATTTGGGTGCACACATTAGTGGCTATCTTCCTCAAAGTCTCACTACTATCAGGTGCATCCTACTATGCAAATCTCAGCAATACTGAGATGCAAGACCTGAGCCAGGTCTGGATTCTGGGCGGCATTAAACCTCCGAGTCTCACTGTTCTAAGGCAGAAGATGTGGATTAACAGCTACTACCTCTGGAGAATTTCAAGGAGAATAAAATTCAGCGAAACAATGTCTAGCCCAATTTGTAACTGATAGCAGATGACCAATAAATGATTGTTTGTGAAATTACTGTTTGACCTACTCAGAATCAGGAAAGCCCTAGAACAGAGCAGGACTAAGGAAGCCCTTATCATCCCCGTCATGGCCTCATTCTCACCCTAGGACTGTGACCTTAACAGGAATTATTAATATATCTGTATCTATCTATCTATCTATCTATCTATCTATCTATCTATCTATCTATCTATCTAGTGTTCTTGGCCCCTAACAAGGCCCTAAACATTTCTCAAAACCCTGGATCAGGTAGTTACCAACAATGAATGTGAATTTAAGCTTCTTCAACAAACCTAGGGCCAACTATTTCTTCTGTTTTTTAAAGCCAAAGAGGTTTCTTTAACCTGAATACTTCTAATTTATTTATTTTTGCTGTTGTTTTGTTTGTTAATCCTTACCTAAGGATACTTTTCCATTGATATTTAGAGAGAGAGAGAGAGAGAGTGTGTGTGTGGGGGGGAGGGGGGGGAGACAGAGAGAGAGAAACGACATGAGAGAGACACATTTTGGTCCCCGACTGTGCCTATAACCAAGGTACGTGCCCTTGGCCAGAATCAAACCTGGGACCCTTCGGTCCTCAGGCCGGCACTCTATCCATGGAGCCAAACGGGCCAGGGCTCACTTGGTTTTTGATTTAGCTCTAAATGGAAGTAACGGAAATATCAGTTTGGTAAAATGTAGGGAGAACCGTAGGTCACTGAAAATAGGTACATCCATCTGCAAGTCAGTGGGTCCCTCCACATGCTGCCATTGAGGTCACTCACCTCCACGGTAGGAATTACTCAAGGGCACTGTGGTTCTGAAGGTTCTCACTACTAACTCCCGGGAGACCTGGGCCCGGGATGACCACCACGGCGGCCGGAAGTGACTCCGCACTGAAGGAGTCTCGCGCCATGGCTGGCGTTTTAACAGACGCTCCTTCAGCCTGACAGCCGCTTATGTGTGGCTGAAAAGACAATGTGAACGATAAGCAACTGTCTCTACAACAACGTCCTCTCTCGCTGTAAGGCTAATCTCCGGCTGTTTGTAAAATGTGCTTTGGCACGCAGATCTGCCACTCACTCCCGAGTCCTCGGAAGGCTTGGTTTGAAAATGGGTCAGATCACCCCTAATTGCCCTGTGCCGGAATGGTCTTCCGTGTGGGTTTCGGGCCATTTGTAATTATGTCACTTTGTTTGAAAGCCTGCAGTCTGGTGCGTTAATCATACACATCGGGGAACGCATTCTTCTTAAAGTGCTCATACCAGTGGTTTCTTATACAGTTGTTCTCCAGTGGAAATGTACATTGTCTGCAGCACAGATCGTATTACCAAAACGTACTACCAGGAAAAATCTAGCTCAAGGAACTACAATTCTCAGTTAACTGGGATTGTTTTTCTATCCTTCGAATTTTTAAAGAGGAGGAAATGTAGTACGCATTATAAGTATTAAAAAGAACATAAATTATGTCGTGCAGGTCTCTGTGATAACAGATTCACCTTCATAGCCTGTATGTTTACCGCTAAGGTCATAATAAGCACGATACGTCTTATTTATGGTTTAATATAGGCAGTGTCCGTTACATGTATTTGCTTAAGCTGTTTGTATAAAACAGTACAGATTTTGTAATCTTGCCCTGAGTCAGGAATCATCCCCCTACCAATGAATCTTGCCATTTCTGATAACTGTATTCCCGATTCTTATGTCCGTTCTTACCACAAACTCCAACTGTGGGACATGGCCCTCTCCCAATTGACTCAGGATATGCACCCCTGTCACTACTTACAGCACCCCAATGGTCGCCTGCTCACGGACCATCCCCAGTTTGTAAAGTCATTTGGAACCGGCACTGCTGTAGGCTTGAACCCTAGGTCCACCGCTCTCCAGCTGACTGACCTTGGACAGCGTTAATCGCCTCTCTGGGTCTTACCTTTGCAGGCAGACGTTAAAGGGACGGCATGCATGACAGGTGGGCGATGTCTGGAACTCCATACGTGGCCGTACTCTCCTCCTAAACCACTTCCAAATCTGCTGCTTCTGTCCTGTGTTTTCCCACCCCAACCACCGGCGTCATTCCGGTTAGGAATCTTAGAGCGACCTTTGCCTCATCCCCTCTCTCAGCCTCCACCCACCGGAGGGACCACTGGCTGAGGCCAGTCAATTCTGCCCTAAGAAACAACTCTGCCTTTACTGCTCCTCTTCTCCCACCGCCATGTCTGAGTCCAGGCCCGCATCATCGCTGGATGAACGGCGAGCGTCTAACTCTCCGCCACGCCTCAAGCCCAGCACGGCTCAAAGGACTAGACTGTGAGCTCTATACATACGCTACCGTGTTCTCGTAGTCAAAGCAGGCGAAGAGACACAGGGGGAGTCGATTTTAATAACAGTTTGTTACTGCCTGCACTTTCCCCATGTAGTAAAATTCAACTTATTCTGCAAGGCCACGTTCAAACCTCACCTCTCCTGAGAAGACTTCCAGAAAGACACAACTAGCCCAAGATCCCAATGGCCTTTCTGACTTCCTAACCAGCAGTCACCGAACTCCTTCGCCGTTAATCACAGCATCCTGCTGACTGGTCCCCTGCAGCAGTCACCCTGCCGGCCCGGGCCAGGCCTCCCTTCTGCTCACCGATGCTTCCGTTTGGTCCTGCTGACTTCCGGTCACATTCCGCAGGGAGCTGGTCCAGGTCTCCTCTCGTCTTCCAGTCTGATCGCTTACACATCAGGCTCCAGAAATGGCTTTGGTCGCTTACGATGTGAGTTCTCACTTTCCTTCCTGCTGACCCCGGAATCTCACAATATATGCTCAGACATTTCCATTATGACTGTTTTGATTGAGGTGTAATTTGCATAAAGGACACGGATCTTACATGCTGGGTTTGGTGATTCTGGCCATTGTGTACACCGCCTAACTACCACCCAAAACAAGACAGCAAGCATGGCCTCCACCAGAAAGTTCCCTGTGCCCTTTCCAGACGATTCTCTGCTTCCTGCCCCACCCCGACTCCAGGCTGTGTCTTCATGGGAATGGGTCATGCAGCGTGCACCACGTGTGTGCACTCTCCCGTGTCTGCCTTCATTGGCTTAACGTCATGTTTCTGAGGGGCAGTCAGTGTTGTGAGTGGCAGCCGTTCGCCCTTTTTGATGGTTCCGTGGTATTCCGCTGGACGCAGACACCACAGCCAGTGTCCGAGTCCTTTCCCATTTTAGGCTATGATGAACGAGGCTGTAAACGTTTCTGAACGAGTCTTCTTAAATATATGTTTCCCTACCTTTTTCAGTAAATCCCTGGGTTACTGGATCATAGCTGCTGAGCTTTATAAACAGCTGTCCATCAGTTCTCTAAGGTGTCGGGCCCATACTAATCCTCATCAGCAGCGATCCAGGAGGCACATGGGAGCTCCAGTTCTGTACATCCTTCCCAGTATTTGGTGCTGTTCGTCTCTTTGATTCCTCGGGGCTAAGAGTACTCAGGCTTTCTGTGTCTTCTCAAGCCATGCCCTAAGAGCTCCAAAGAACAGGCAGCCCGCTCACTCTCTCCCCTTCTATTCCTGATCTGAGCTTCTCCAACCTCCTTCCAGACACCTCTTCCCTAACTGCTCCCTCTCTCCCGCAGCTCGGCTGCTCCTCCCCCCGGTCCTTGCCTTCCAACTCACCGTGTTGAGCTTATAATACGGTGAGGGGAAAGGGCCCAATCAGGAAGATGGTTATGGGTGCTGGGGCGATCGTGCAGGTGAGAATGAGGGTGACGGTGAGGGGGCTCAATTCCGAAGAGAGTGAAGTGGAGCTGGTAGGACCTGCTGGTGCGTTAGATGCACACGACTCCCATCTCTGCACCTACAACCCTATCCTCTTTCCAAAGCTCTATTGCTCACTTCTCACACGTACAAGGACCAGACTGAAGGCATATCTTTTCCTGAGAACCAGCTCGTCGACTCTCCTAATTGCTGTGATCCAATCCATCCTCTCAAAAACAGTATGTCTGAGCCCAGTACGCCCTGTGTGTGTGCCAGACACTTTTCTAGGCGCTTGGGTCACTCCTGGGAACAAAACAGAGTGAACTGCGGACTCGTTGAGGATGATATTATTTTGAGGGACAAGAGTAAATAATACATACAATTACAGAGTGAAGCATGTGATAATCTAAGAGGCAGCCAGCGCTTTAGATAAAATCGAGTGGGGGAGGGGGACTCCAGCGTGTGGAGGGGCTGGGCTGGGATTTAGACAGGGAGGGGAGGGTGAGCTTCCACCGGCAGGGACTGGCTGAGGGCATGAGAGACTCTCCCAGGAAGAAAGCTGGTTGGAGGTTATTCCAGGTCGGGGGCCAGCACAGCCCAGTATGGGGGCCCAGGCGGGATCACACCTGGTGTACTCCAGCACCCGGGGAGGGCAGCACGCTGAGGGGCACACCGTGGGCAGGAGGGGGGTCAGAAGCACGAGGAGCCACGTCACAGGGGGCCTGCAAGCCGCTGGGAGAGCTTCTGTTCTGAGGGAAGGGATCGAGCAGAGAGTTCCGGGCCATCTCACTTGTGCCGAAGGACTCTCCCTGGCCACGGTGTTGAGAAAGGAGGGGGAGGGGAGGACAAGGGTGAAAGAAGGAAGACCAGATGGGAATCTTTTCTCCCCGGGAGAGAGCAAGTCCAGGGCTGCCCTTTCTCTGGCTGAGGGTTCCATGTGAGCCGGGGAGGGGATAAGAAAGTCTGATTCTGAACGCATTTGGACAAAAGAGCTGAGCTACTCAAAACCTCCACAGACAAGTCATTCCATCACACAGAAAAGGTAAACGGAGTTTTCCAAGCAACCTCCATCCCGAGTTCGACTACCTAAATGTAAGTTTCAAGGGCATAGACTAAATAATGCCTCTTACCTTTACCTCTTTAGTGAAAAGTTATGATTGTTTTATTTCCCTCTCCCCGTACGCTTTGTGGTATAGAGAACTACGGGCTTCATTTCTTTCAGACATTCTTTAGGGGAAAAACCCCTCTTCACAGTAAAGAAGAATATGGCTTTTCTAAGTCTTGAAACATGCCACTCTATGGACCAGCACATGTAATGTGCTTACCTGAGGAGTTCTTTACAGTGAAGGCCTATAAAGAAGAGCAGTGTCCAGGTGAGCCGTTTACCGGGCATCTGCTCTAAAGAGAGTTCAAAGACATTCTGGCGTCCACCATCTGAGAAAATGGCTTTAGACGTAAAATTTGTGAATTGTGCAGACATGAAAGCATATTCCCAGAGAAGATATCTTTCCACATCCAAACTGACACTCGGGAGGCGAGCTTCAGAGGGAGAGCACCCGCTGTGCCAAGGCCAGGGCTCCCGGGCTCTGGACACAGTCGCCAGGGGGCACCCCCCGCTGCGATCCGGGAGAAAGGAACAGCAAGCGAGCCCCAGCCTGGGAACTCAGCACAGCGACCCGTTTGGAAGCAGGCAGAATCCGGCTGTCATGCTCAGCCAACGAAGGGCCAAAGCCGTCAGCCTTGGTTTTGCATTGCTCACTCCGAGCCACGTGGTGCGTGTGCCGGGCTCAGGCTCCACGCCGCGGCTACAAGAAGTCATGAAGCCAACACCAGAGAGGACACCCTCAACACGATGAAAGCCACGGAGGACGACACACAGCGGCTGGCAAACGTGTCTCTGGCAACACGACCAAATCACGTTCCGAACAGAAAACCTGCTCCCTTTTCTGAACTGTTTCCCACGGACTCCAGACATCACACCGGCAGTGACATCTTCTTTCAATATATTTTTCATTGATTTCAGAGAGGAGGGGAGAGGGAGAAAAAGATAGACACATCACCGATGACAGAGAACCATCGGTCGGCTGCCGCCTGCAGGTCCCACACTGGGGATCGAGCCTGCAACCTGGGCATGTGCCATAACCGGGAATCGAACCGTGACCTTTTGGTTTAACCACTGAGCCGCACCGGCTGGGCAGGAGAGAGAAATCTCCCGCAATCGAAGGGACCAGCGCAGGCATGCGCGAAGGCGAAGGCCAAGAGTGCTGGGTGTCTTGGCACCCACCCACATCACACGCCATTGGGAGCGGAGCTTATTCTCAGAGGCACCATGAAACCAGAGGAAGACACGCACCCTGACCTTCTAAAGAAGACTTCAGAAGCAACATGAGCAAGCGAGGAATGCTTCAAAAACAGCGGCGGACCGAGCCCTCGGTTCCTTTGATCAGGGTGGGGGAGCGGAGCGGGACCCTCTGCGAGCTTCTGAAATATACAGTCATTAGGGCCTTCAGGGTTACTGTAACAGCTGGGCCGACGTTGAAAGGAAGACAGCAATTCAGTCCTACATGCTAATGATTATGTAACAGATGGGAAAATCCCACTCTGCCCTCCCTTCGTCCTTAATGCACGCCAAGAAGAACTGCCCGTAAGGCGGGGTACTCGAGCTGCCGAATCCATTTGTGTGCGCAGGCAGGAAATGCGCTTCCCGGGTGTTTCACTTCCTAGAGTGAGCTGTGCGCTGGCAAGGGCACTCTAACACGAGACACGGTGACTCAGGACAGAAGGTTTGAAAGCACCTTGGTAAATGACCGGTGGTAGGAGGCACGCGGATTTCAAAGGTGCAGAATACTTGAAAGTCATTTCTTGGGATATCTGGCGTTGTATTTTTCTTTTAGACATGCTACTGTTGAATAGCCAACATGATTTGCAACACTACATTGTACCCTTAGAGTGGACTTAAAATAGCTGCTCCTGAACAGTAATTATAAGAAATTCAACTCCAGCAAGTTTTGATTATTTGTGATAATTGGATGTGGGTATGATTAAAAGTCACATATAATTTAATTTGTAGCTTCAGTCTTCACAGCCGATACACTTATCAGAAAATAATTAACTGACTTATTACTTCCCCAGCTATTTTTGGTTTTATTATCTTGGAGGTAAAACTAAAAAAGTCTAGACAGTAGGAAAAATAAGCAAAGGTAGGTAGTAATCAGGACTATAATTTCACCAGGAACATCTCTTACAACTTGGTCTTATTGCACTTTATAAATTGTGCAATATAGTGTTTTTACTAATCTATTAGCATTATTTTACTAATGATAATATAGTAACATATATTTTACTAATGAACATGTTAACAAAGCCTTATTGCCTTATTCTAGAGATGGCCTAATTATATATGAACACTAAGGAAAGGGGAACTTGTCACACACTGGGTAAAAACTCCACCCAAACCATAAATACTTCCTGTATGGGAGATAAATAAGACCGTACATATTTATGTAGGGCATTTATACTGTAGTGTGGGGATGTGCTATCCAAAAACAACAGATAGGAAAGCCACGAGAGGGAAGGAACCTACAGATTTACCAATTGCCCTGGCAGAGGAATGCCTGGCATTTCCGTGAAGCTAAAAAGAAGAGAGGAGCAGGTGTCACATCACCACAGGAGTTGCCACATGTCACCTGCCAGATGGAGGGAAGGTAGTGACACTTCCCTTTACAGATGACAAACCCGGGACCCAAGCCATACTGTGGCGACAGGGCAGGGACCACTCAATCCACTCCCCAAACACATCGGTATTGTATTGTTATTTTTGCTGAAAGATTGTCATCTAAAAGAAAGACTGGACTCATCTTGTGTGGAAGTTAAAGGGAAACCCTGGGCAGAGCAATCAGAAGGAACCGTCTAACACTTTAGCCTGGCTACACACAGGACGAGCAGCCTCATCAAGTAGCTAATCCCTACCCAGCTCCTGGACACAAGGCTGGGAAATCACGTGCCAGGGATCCCCCGGACAAGATGCCTGAGCTAGGTGAGGAGCTCTCCTGATCACATGCTCCCAGCAATGTTTCAGTAGCAGCACCGGGGGAGGAACGCACTAGAGCAGAATGAAGAGCAGTGAGAAAGGCGATGTGGCAGCTGAAACGTGAAGCCGTGGAGACCAGAACAGAGAGATACCTCTGGGAATGAAAGGATGGACACGAGCTGTTTCCATGGAAACGTCAATCTACAAAATAACCTGGGAATGCTTTGTAATCAACAAGGGCTTACAGACATGAGGGGTTAGAAGACCTTTTTAATAGCTTCTTTCCAAGCACATGCCTTACACACTGAAGACGCGCCTTACGTTTATCCCCCATTTTTTTTCTGACTTGTCCAAGATTAAGGATAATTATAATTTGCGTGAGTGAACTCAGTCCTTCATCTGTTAAAATGGAGATAATAGTAACTGCCCCGTCTTCATTGAAGTATATTATAATAAGGGATCAACTGCCATGAAACTTATGGGACTGCTTACTTTTTATTAAAAAGGGATGATTATTTTTAGAAATTATAAAATTATATAAAGAAGTGAAAGTCCTCCCTTCCCTCTCTAGTCCTAAATTCTGAACATAACCAGTTATAGCAGAGTAATAATTTGAAATATTAAGGCTGCTTCCCTACCATCACCTCCATTGCCTTTCCCCGTTATCTTTCTGTGTATCCTGAGATTACACAGGATCTCAGGGAGCAGCTGTTAACGCAGAAGCAGAGAATACACGAATACGTAGTTCAGACCATAGCATTCTGCTCCTGGTTCCCCAAATCCATATCCCTCTCACATGCACAACACATTCACTCCAACCCAAAAGCCTCAAACATCTTAAACTTTTCCAGCTTCAGCTCTAAAGCCTAAAGTTCAAAGTTCTATCTTAATATCACACCTATATCAGGTAAGGGTGAGACCTGCAGTAGGATTCATCCTGAGGCGAAATTCCAGCCTAGAGTCTGTGAAGCCAGACAGGTTATGTGCTTTCAAAGGCACAGCACAGGGTTCTCATCCTGAAAAGGAGAAGCAGGCCAGTGTGTAGCTCAGTGGTTGAGTGTCCACCTATGAACTAGGAGGTCAAGGTGGATTCTCAGTCAGGGCACATGCCTGGGCTGCCTGCTTGATCCCCAGTGCGGGGCATGCAGGAGGCAGCTGCTGGATGATGCTCTCTCATCACTGATGTTTCTCTCTCTCTCTCCCTCTCCCTACCTCTCTCCCAAACCAATAAAAACATATTAAAAATAAATAAAAAGGAGATATAGGAAAGAAGAGAGAAGTGATGGGTCCCGAGCTAGTCCCAAAGCCAGCCAGGCAAGTGCGCCAGCTCTGAAGGCTCTGGAATCCGCTTCTTGGCTTTGATGCTCTGCCCCTGCACCCCCGGGGTAGTGCGCGGCCCCGGCCCTGCTGGGTCAGGCTGTGCACACGCCCGGCTCTGGGCGGCGGTGCCTCCAATGCTCCGAGGGCAGACCTCTGGCCGCTGAAACCCAGGCCGTGGCCCTGGTAACCGCTGATCTGCTTTCCGTTCCCTCTTCCCGTTTGCTGAAGAACAGCGCGGGGTTGCAGCGGCCCAGCTGCCCGTCCAGGACGGCAGGGACGCAGACGTCTGATGGCCCTCCTTGATTCTGTCTCCGTTTTCCCTTTCCCATCAACTCCAGTGGCCAGTGTCCTGCGGGAATGAACCCCTCTCCCTGTCTGGCTTCTGCTGAAATGGCCGATTAAAGCCACACCCTCAGTGCTCCCTTCAGAACACGCTTCCTCGTTCTTCACAACATGGGTGGGCTGAGGATCTTCCAAGTCTTCAGGTGTTGGTTGCTTTTTGCGTAACAATTCCTTCTTCGGTCCAGCTCTCCCTGAAGCATTGTCCCATGAGCGCGGAGAAGGAACGGAGTGGATGCTTCAACCCTTTGCTTACAAGTGTCCTTTGCTAAACATCCAACTTCATCATCCGGAGGTGCCACCTCCCACCGAACCCCAGAACACATTTCAGCCCTGTTCTCTGCCACTTTATGGCAAGGATGGCCTTCCTGCCCGTGTCCAGTGCCAGGTCCCTCCTTGTCACGCGAGACTCACCGCAATCACCGGGACATCCCTGTTTACAGCATGCAACTCAAAACTCTCCCAGCCACCGTCAGCACCCACACGTTTAGGTATTTGTAATGGCGGCACCCTATCTCTTGATACCAAAAATCTGTATTGGGCGGCGACGAAAAGTACCATAACTGGGTGGCTTAAACAATGTACATTGACCGCTCACAGTTCTGCAGGCCGGGACGTCCAAGGTCAAAGTGCCGGCCGAGTGGCTTCTTCCTGAGCACCCTCTTCCCGGCCCGTGTCTTGCGGGCAGCTGCCTTCCTGCTGTGTCCTCACTCGGCGGAGAGAGCTCTGGTGTCTGTTCTTCTTGTAAGGGCACTAATGTCATCCTGAGAAATCCACCCTCAGGACCCCACCTACACCCAAACACCCCCCTCCAAGCCTCACTGCAAATACCCTAACTGGGAGTCAGGGCTCCATCACGGCACTCAGGGGATGACGTTCATTTATCCCTCCTTCCTAGGCTGGGTTTAGAAAACGGATAAGGAACCCTGATGTGACTATTTGAATGGGGGAGAGGGGGGTGGTGGGTGGGGTCAAAAGTTAAAGCTTATTTTATTTTAAACAATAAAGACAGTTATGTTTCTTCTATAGCCTCACTTTGCCCACACAATACATATATATTCTTGGAAGGCTAGCAATCTTCATATTTAGTTTGGCGAATTGCTTTGTAACCCACTCCACAACAGAACATAGGTGTCCTTCCAAGTTAGTGTGCGCGCGCACACACACACGCTTGTTTACATGCATATATACACAGAATATCTTATATATACTTTAGAAAGTTCTCTTTTATAACAACTGAATAGTAGTATTAAATAGCATAAATTACCTTTTGTTGAGCATTTAGGTTGCTTCTAATATTTACCTGTTACTTCCACTTCTTTTTTTTAAAAAATATTTTTATTGGTTTCAGAGAGGAAGGAAGAGGGAGAGAGATAGAAACATCAATAATGAGAGAGAATTATCCATCAGTTGCCTCCTGCATGCCTCCTACTGGGGATTGTGCCTGCAACCCTGGCTTGTGCCCTGACCAGGAATTGAACCATGACCTTCTGGTTCATAGGTCAACTCTCAACACTGAGCCACACCAGCTGGGCCCTTCCCCTTCCAATCTCTTATATAACTACAGATGCCTCCCAGAAATGAATACACACTTTAACAGCCGGTAGCTCAATTCTGAAAATGAAATGTATCTTAATATACACTGCCTTTATAATGATTCCAAGTGGAGTACTTGTACACATTTTTGGGACACCCTATCTTTCTATAAGGTGCAACCAGAGCAGTAAGAAACGGAGTCCTAGCTTACCCATAGAATCAGTTTTGATAGGTACTGACAAAAGCTTTCTCATTGAAAGTGTTTTTCATAACAAAAACATTACATGTTCCACAGAAGAGCTGGGGAACACAGAACTACAGGAAAATAAAACCAGGAGCAGAAAACAAAGAGCATCCCCCCCAACCCACACACCCAGCAGCAGTTCGGCTTACTGCTTTCCCGTCTTTCTCATACCAACTGCGATCCTACTATCTAGTTCTGCTTTATTATCGTGGCATAAGCATTTTCTCATGTCATTAACTACTTGGGAGAATTTTTTAAACTGTAAAGGACAATGAAGATATACACTAAGGTTTAAAACACCTGTACTTGGGTGTCATTTAGGTACTGTATTACCATAAAATCTGAACTCATACATTCAATAGTTAATAAACACACAGGCTTTTCCAACCATCAGCCAATCTGGTAGATTGGCTCTCTCCTAGATCCCATTTGTTCAATTATTAATTGTAACGGTTAAATCCTGTCTGGCTCTTACACTTTGCCGGCCACGTCTCTTCTCATTTGCAGAGTGACAGCAAAGGCCGGGCAGTCACCCCCAGCTGGAGGTGGCACACAGAGGACTCCATGCTTTCTTTTAGTCAGGCCTACACCTTCGCACACCTACGGAGAGACAGACGCACCCAACCTTACGCCACTAATTCCAAAGCACATCCGCACCCGATGTTCATGGCAGCATTATTCACAACAGCCCAAGTGCCCATCAGGAGATGAGTGGGTACAAATGTGATGGTATGTCTACACAATGGAATACTACTCGGCTGTGAAAAAGGAAATCTTCGTTCGTGATAGCATGGATGGACCTAGAGAGCATTATGTTAAGTGAAATAAGCCAGTCAGAGAAAGACAAGTATCACATGATCTCACTCATTTGTGGAATCTAATAAACAAAATCAACTGACACATAAAATAGAAACAGACACATAGATACAGAGAAAGAGGGAGGTTGAGGGGCTGGGTGAAAAAGGTGAAGGAATTAAGCACAACAAAAAAAACACACACACACACAACCCAAACTCATAGATACAGACAACAGTACAGTGATTATCAGAGGGAAAGGGGGTGGGGAGGTAGAAGAGGGTAAAGGGGGGGCCAAGGGTGATGAAAAGAGACTTGACGTGGGCGGTAAACACACAATATACAGATGATGTGCTATAGAATTGTACATCTGAAACCTAAATAATTTCATTAAATAATGTCACCCCAAATAAACTCAATAAAAAAATAAAAGATAAACACTCAGACCTCACGCCACATGGGGAGGTGACCTCCCAAACCTGCCTTCTCTGACAAGCTGTGTCTGCCCATTTCTTTTTCCTCCGCAATGGTGTTTGTATGTGGCTGTCCTGTGACACGTTCTCTCCCACCCTCTTTCCTGGCAGGACCTCTTCATGTATGAAGCCCTCGCCCTGTTTCCCTCCTGGTCCCGTGAGCACTGCCTGATCTACATGGCGCCACCCTGGGGCTTGGGGGAGCCACCCTGGGGGGTTGGGGGAGCCACCTGGAGCTTGGGGGAGCCACTCTGGGGGGTTGGGGGAGCCACTTGGAGCTTGGGGGAGCCACCGTGGGGCTTGGGGGAGCCACCCTGGGGCTTGGGGGAGCCACCCTGGGGGCTTGGGGGAGTCACCTGGAGCTTGGGGGAGCCACCCTGGGGCTTGGGGGAGCCACCCTGGGGCTTGGGGGAGCCACCCGGGGGGCTTGGGGGAGCCACCCTGGAGCTTGGGGGAGCCACCCTGGGGCTTGGGGGAGCCACCCTGAGGGCTTGGGGGAGCCACCCTGGGGCTTGGGGGAGCCACCCTGGGGGGTTGGGGGAGCCACCCTGGGGGGTTGGGGGAGCCACCCTGGAGCTTGGGGGAGCCACCCTGGGGCTTGGAGGTGCACACGGAACAGATGTGACGCTGGTCAGTGTGATTCCTGCTGCTTTAAGAACAGAGCAGGCGTGACCACCCACGACGGCATTACCCGGGGCCGGCGGGAGGGGCGCGCTCTGCCTCCTGGGAAGCCTGCTCCCTCGGAGCGGCTGCAGGAGCTGAGCCTGTGGCATCTGCTGGCTTCTCCGGGAACCCCTGTCCCAGCGGAGCGAGGGCGCGGCCTCTGGGAAGGACCCAAGTGTGGACTCCGTGAATGGCTGACTCTCCTCCCCATGGACTCCGCTCTCCGTTTAATGTTCAAGAAGAAATCGGAGAAAAAATTGTGGCTTACGCATTATGATTCCAATGTTTCTTCGCCTTTTGAGTGTCGTAGCTATTCGCTTTTGGTTTTCAACGAAGAGAAGTGTGTGTATGTGTGAGTCTATGCAGCTGTGTGTGTTTAAGATAACGTGCTTTTGGAATTTGAATGTTAAGGAATGACTTGTGTGCACGGCACTGGTGTCAGGATTAAGGGGTGTGTGTGTGCGTGTGCGTGTGCGTGTGCGTGCATGTGTGTGTGTGAGTGTGTGTGTGTGTGTGTGTGGTGTTACATCGCGTAGTGCTATGATACGGGATAATTCCTCTTGATAGATGGTAGGACTCCCAATTCTCCATTTCTCAAATTGAATTTCAATGAAGGCGTGCGCTTGAAAGTAATTCTGAATGAAGTAAAGCTTCCAGTGACCAGTGGGGTGAAAACGCTTCATGAATAGAACACGGCAAAGTGTGGGCGTTCGAGGAGTCCACGGGAAAACCTGGGCATCACGGGGCACAGCCTGAGGCGCGCCCTGGCCTCCTCACTTCCGGCTCGGGCTCTGCGGGTGGAAGGGAACCCCAGAAAGGCAGGTGACCCCTGCTCGGGGGAGCGGAACTTTGCATTCTAAACAGAACAAAGGGCCTTTTGATGACCCGTTACTCCTTTCTTGTAACTGAACAAAAGTAGTGTGACTGAGCACGGACCAAAGAGCAAGAAACTCATTTCTATGGCAACCGGCAACATGAGTCCTTGTAGAAATTTGGGCAACTTTGCCGTACACCACGTTGACAACTTTAATTTAAATAATTCGACCCTGCACACTCTATAGTTTGCATAAATAATAGATGTCTGTGTATATGTAGACTGCTTTAAAGATGCACGTCAATGTAAGACCCACCGAACTCTTCCCCAGGTTGACACAAGGAAGGTTGCTTTTCAAAATGCAAAACTAAGATATGAAGAAAAAAGAGACGTGAAAGGAAGGGAACGGAACAGAAAATGTGGAGAGGAGCGAGGAATGTACCTGGAGAACAATCGTGGTCCCAGCTGACAGCCTGGAGGACTGGCCGCCGACCAGCAGGCCTCACTGAGGCAGCCTCCAATGGCCCGGGCTCCAATGGCTGTGCCTTCTAATGCTGGCAAAACCGCCCACCTCCCCCGCTTCACCATGATAAGGTCTCCAATTAAAACAACCACGAGGCACTAAGCTTCCCTGGAAAAAGCATACACACTGATTTCTGTGTAATGACAAGTCAGGACCCGGGTCTGAGAGCCACAGACACTATGGAAACACGGAATTGTTCTAGGCACGGGGACACAGAGCTGCACGGGTGCCATTCTGTATCACAGAAGATTAAAACTGCCGTCTTTTTCATTGGGTTGCTTGGGTGAGATTAACCTCAACCGTCTTCACTGAAGAACAAACGCCTCCTTAAGCATCCCCAGTCCTCGCCCCCTTACTGAACGGATGGACTGTGTCTTTAAGAAACCATACCTCCCAGCTTTGCCACTTTCATCACCTGCACCTGGCGTGGCTGCTGCGGTCAGAAATGGCCGAGGGACAGGAAGACACACGCGTGTAAACTGCCTGGTGCTCCCACCACGCCGTGTATTTCGGTCGCTAAGCCACTACAAGTCCTTCCTTCACCCCCGCGTCGTGCCCCTCACCCCAGCAGCAGCCACAGCCAGCCCACAGGGACCCCTGGCAGACGCTGCGGGGACACGTCCCGGGGAGCTCTCCGCTTGCTTTCTGCAGTGTTTCCAATGCAGGCGTGCTGGGGCAGGCGTGGTGCCCCCACCCTTTCCTCTCCTTCACTCCCAGGGGGCAGCAACTGAAAGTAACCGAGAAGCTCAAGGTCATCTCAGTGCCGCCTCAGCCTTTCCTGATCACGTAGGGAAGTCAGTCCTACAGATGGGAGAGCCCAGGCTGGCCGAGGCCAAGTCGCCAAGCCCGGCTACCAGCTCTCTCTTCCTAATCCCTCTGGAAACACACACAAAAACTGGGCTCTATCCCAGCAAGCCAGAAGCAACCTAGCTTTGCAACTCAGCAATGGGCAGCCAACTCCAGGGAAGTTTTGAGGTAAATAGTACAGATGGTGCAACATCCAGGGAGAAGTGTTTCGGATGCACACGAACCCTTTTATGCCTGAGCTTAGCCGAGGGACACCCTCCATTCAGAGGTGATTCTGAGACTCAGTGGGGGCGGCGACAGCAGCAGTGGGAGGGGGTGGGGAGCAGAGGGGGTGCAGGGCTGAGGATGTACCTGTCTGGCCTGGGGGGTGACTAGAATCTGTAGCATGAGGAAGGAGACTCCAGCTCCCCACCTTTTGTGCCCTGTGGCTTCTCTGGGTATCACTGGATGGAGACTATATGCCCGCAGAGCGAGCAGGGGACAAGGTCATCCACAAGAAACTATTAACACGTGGGTTAACAAGGTCTTCTTAGGGTTCCTTGTGAATGAGGGCTCACTTGTGATCTTACATAAGATGTTAGTGCTTTATTAAAAGAAATAAGCATGTGAGCCCTGGCCGGCAGGGCTCATTGATTAGAGAGCATCAGCCCGGGCACCAGAGGGTCTCGGGTTAGACTCCTGGTCCAAGGCACGTGCCTGGGCTGCAGGTTCCATCCTCAGCCCTGGTTAGGAGGCATGTGGGAGGCAACAAATCAATGTGTCTCTCTCACATCAGTGTTTCTCTCTCTTCCCCTCCCTCCCCGCCCTCTCACTCTCTCTACAAAAATCAATGGGAAAAATATCCTCTTGTGAGGATTAACAATAAATAAATAAATAAATAAGTATTTGAAAATATTAAGGGCTGAGCCCCAACTTAACAAAATTTGAAAAATAAACATAATTGCAGATATTCAAATATATTGTAATTTTCTTATCAACAATAATAACTTTAATGAAGCTCAGAGAGCTCAGTTCACACAAACAAGTGATTTCAGTTGACATATGAACAGTGAACAGGGTCCAGTTAAATGTGTTAATCATTACATACAGTTTTGCTAATATCCTTTTGAAATTTGCAGTTTAGCCGGACTAGTATAAAGAGGATTCATTTATACACCGGTAATCACTAGAGGTATGTTGAGTGGAAATGAGAAAAGTTATTTCATTTTACAATTTACATGAGAATTTATAATTTTTTAAAATATTCCCTCCCCTAAAAAAAAAAATAAAAAGCCCAAATATAGAACTTAAGAATCCAATAGAAACAATAAAGTCTGGTAACCATATTTAGTAGCTCATGCTCAGCACACAATAAATGCATGATAAGATTTGGCTGCAAGAATAAATGCTATCACTGATTGAATTAGTACAACTGTGCTCCCCTATTCTCCTGCTTGCCTATCTTCTAGGGCAGTGGTCGGCAAACTCATTAGTCAACAGAGCCAAATATCAACAGTACAACGATGGAAATTTCTTTTGAGAGTCACATTTTTTAAACTTAAACTTCTTTTAACGCCACTTCTTCCAAATAGACTCGCCCAGGCCGTGGTATTTTGTGGAAGAGCCACACTCAAGGGGCCAAAGAGCCGCATGTGGCTCACGAGCCACGGGTTGCCGGCCACGGTTCTAGGGACTCTGGCAAAGTGAAGGAACGCAATGTGCCAGCAGTTTTACCTAGCTCTGCATGACGGTTAAATGCTTTGGTATGTCTACCGGTTATGCCTTTCTCTGCCTTTTAACACAGAACATGGGGTTGGTGCGGTCAGCCTGCGTCCAGTAGGAGTGGGTCATCCTCATTTCCATGTTTGCCTTGTGATCTAAGGTGCCCCCAGATTTGCTCAAACGAATGCCAGCTCCAGGGCAACGGGCAGGGGAAGGGGGCACCTGCAAAAGGAGGAGCTTTAACCTCAACACCTCTTAAGGAAAAACTTTTGAGCGATGAGTTGTTCTTCTCTAAATATAAATCTGTTGGTGATTCTTCAGAACAGAAAACATTCACTATTTTCAACAGGACACTTCTTACTTATGAATTCTAATAGCCACACGATTTCGCCCATTACTTGGTTGCGTTCCATGTGGAGTAATTTGCAGAGTTGGGTTTGTAATGCAATAAACTATGCCTGAAACGGTCTGCGGAGGCCACTGCCAGTTCCAAGCAAAACTCCTTTTCCTGAAAGGACCTGTCTCTTTGAAATGCACCAAGTGGCGAACAGCCAAGGGAAGCCGGTGCTTAAGCAGCCAAGACAGAGCAGTGCCCGCCTCTGCCAGCCAGCCAGCCAGCTGAGGGGAATGTTATTGGAGCTTTTGTGCAGGAAACTGCTGCTCTCAAGGCCACTGCCTCCATCTCACAATGGGAGTCCTTGGTTACAGGGGCCAGGAGGTGCCCTGCCTTCCAGCAGATTTAGCATTCCTCAGAAAGGGCGCACCAGGGGGGTAAAATTTCTGCGCTCTTAATGGGCTTGCGACAAGGAGGCTCCAGTCCGGGGCGCATTTGGACAGAGAAAGAGACTAAACGGAAATCAAGTGCTTTGATTATTTTTTTGCATCGAGTATTGGCAAAGTTATTCTTTCCCAGTTAACTTCCAAGAGTTTGTAAAACAAACAAACAAAACGAATGAATTTGGGAGCGTACCAATGAATTGTTTTTTTAAATTGAATTTTCCGAAAAATTTTAAAGTATTAGACTTTACAAGTCATAAGATCAAGATAAGCGCATTACTGAACTGTGAAGGGCGACAACTTAAAGTTTGTATAATGCATTTCATATCTGCATTTGTTAGAGATTAAATTTCCTTGACATGTTATTTACTTGTATGGCTTTTTAGTTTGCGTTCATATTTTATTTATTAGAGCATTCATCCATTGCTCATTTACTCAGCACCTCCTATGAACCAGGCACAGAATTTCATTTATAATGTTGCAGTTTTAAATGTATTTTAAGACTCAAATCTATGTTTAAGCCTTAAGCCACATGGATAATTATTTTCTCTTAAAAATAAAAAAAAAATTAAAAGCATCCACTGGTACTATCAGACAACTAAATTTTTTTCCCCCTGAATTATGGCAACATAATGTCTACCACATAAGCGTGATATTTTAAATAAGGCTTCAATAGCATTAGAAAAAACACCTAATGATAGGCTGGCAGTGGTTACAGCACACAGATAAATTTATACCTGATACCAAAAAAGAATTGTACTGAACACCATAGAATAATCTGGAATCACTTGCTTCATGTAGCCGATGACTAATTCTATTAGACTGGTTGGTTGTGTCAATTGTGCCCTTACTTTACACTTACCAGACATGCTCAGCCAGGCCACGCATGCGAGCTAAGTAACCATGTCCACTGCTTCTTTTGGAAGATGGGGATATTATGGCATTGTGTGCTCGAGGCTTAAAAAAGAGAGACCACAATAGATTCCGCCTGCCCATTCTCTTTCTTCCTTAACCTTTTAAGCTGTTCATTGCTTCGGTTTTAGAAGGGGTAAAGGAAAAGAGACACGTAAGTCACAAGAAAAGAAAAAGGAAGCTTACAAGGCAAAGGAGAGATGTGGAAACAGAATTAAAGCTGCAAAAAGGCAAGTCAGACGTCGCTGTCTCCCAAGTAGGCCTGATGACGCAGGGGGCTTTGCTTCCCGGTCCTTTGAGAGTTCCTTTCTCTGTGGATTTTAGGTAGATCTGCATTGTAACTGCCACTTAACAATGCTATGACTTTGGGCAAGTCACTTAACCTTTCCACGCCACCGATTCTTCATCTATAAAACCGGGTTAATGATACCAAATCCTCAGGGCTGTGACATCAAATTAAACCGCACACACACTGCCGTGCTGCTGGTGTGCTCATAGTAGGCAACCATAAAGCATCTATCTATCTATCTATCTATCTATCTATCTATCTATAATAACAGGTCTTACATTTCACAAATTAGCAAATCAGTAATGTTTCTAACCTAACTTATTTGAAGGAGTAAAGCAAGATTAAAATTAATAATCATTTTGAGTGTTTAAATGTGAGATTCAGAATTAAGTTGGTCCTCTTAATTACCTCTCTAATTATGGAGGCTTCTGAATTTTATATTTTATGGCATGTAATTTTCCCCCCAGCCCCCTGCACATTTCAGAGTAGCGCCAATAAAACCTGATGGGTAGCAAGAGTAGCACAGATGCATGCATTTAGCTTCAGCTTTCTGAGTCGTTATTTGGGGTCAAGTTTCTGGTTCCTATCCTAGTTGGTATTGGCAGATACTCTTGCCCTGTTGTTTGCGTGTTGCTTTTAAAATTTGAGTAGATATCACTTCGGCTATAGAATCAATTATGCCCTTTCTAGAGTCTTCTGGATCTTACATTTTCTCATTACATGTTAATGGGACGGTCTCTTTGGATATTATCCTGTCTCCAGTATGTTACACTTCTCACGGGTTGGGCCATCTGGTGACAGTCACCTCGTGGAAGGAATCACTCGCCTTTCCAACTTGTTGATCTGTGACAGGGCTGAATTCATTCTTAGAGCAAGACATGCAGTTAATGGTAGGTGGGTAGGGAACACTTTTCTCTGAAAGTGGAGAAGCCCACAGTGAGAGGAGAAAGAACTGGTCTCTGTCATTAAGGAGGAGAGGTAGAAGACTATAATTCTTCAAACATGTGAATTACAAGGATGATGTAGTTCAACTAATTATGCAACCACGCTACGCTATCAAACTGTTTGCAAGTCAATGGTCAGATGTGCTGAGGACAGTAATTGCCTGCCTATTGGCAAAAGTTGGAATGCTTAATTAAATGGAACAAATATACTTTTCATACATTAGAAGAACAGTACAAAGGACTCTGGGATTGAAACGGAGGAATAAAAACAAAACAAAAACAATCAAGCCAGAGATCAAAGAGAGATTTTTGAAAGTGGGCCAATCATCGGAAGACCTTAGTCATGTGTAAAATGTGTCTCTGTTCTCCCCAAGCACGAGGAGGAAAATGAGTGGCTTTTCCCCCTATGGGATCGTCACCTTCCCTCTCACTTCCTGTCGGTACCAGAGAGGTCCCTGCATCGGTGCCCAAGAGCAGCCGTAAGGTAAAGGATACAGAAGGTGTTGGTGAGGAAAAACGGCGACCCTTTCCGGCGCATACCCGACAGTTAGCAAGCAGAAGACACAGTTATTTTCTTGGGAAAGAGGAAAGATGGAGGGAAGAGGACTTGTGCTTTGAGGGGCTTTGGCACTGGAAGCCCAAATCAGAGGCTTTGAAATCAGTTAAATCACCACGCAGGTGAGCTCTCTCCTTTTTCTGGGGAGGCTGGGACCCGAACCCAACTTGCCACGCTTCTGTCATCGCAGTAAGGCCTAAACGCCCACAGCAAGGATGCCTGCTGCGTCTAAACGACAGACGTCACTCTTTCGCCAAGATCTTCCCGAGCCACATGCCACTGAGCGAAGGAAGGAGAAACTGTTTAAAGCGAGCCGTAGTCATTGAAAGCATCAAAATCACGCCCTCAAGTCTGTCCACGGTAAACGATTTCAACGTTCTAAATGATGACAAAGATTATACGAATCTTCTAACAGGGCTGCCCCTGCTGGGCCCATTTTTTAAAAACCGATTTACTGCCCCGCACGTCCCGGATCCAAGGCTAGTTTGCTCCCCGTGGAAGCGCTCTGCTGTCCTGAAGGGCTGCAGCGAGCCATGGACACCCGTCCACAGCTGAGCCCTAACTTCAGTCAAGTTTCCATTTGGGAAACAAAAGGCCTTCGGTATAATTTTAAAATATCCTTCTAAAATGCCCGGAGGACATTCATTCACAGGGCCCATGTTAAAATCATCTACTTGGTCTTAAACCTCCACGTCTAACCCAAATATTTCATCCTGCAGTTCAATCCACTTGTCCCTGTTCCCACGCTTGGTCACCAGGTGGTCACCATCCCTTACATCTTCAAAATACAACTCCCTCCAGCTCTCTCTCCTCCCCGTTCCACACTGCAATCCTTCCCGAGTTTTCTTCACGCGAGTCTCCCCGTCTAGCTCTCTCTGGCCAGCGTGGTGGGCCTCGGAAGACCCTTCCAGTTTCTGAATTCTGACCCAGGACCAGTCAACACAAAGGCATCCCGTTGGCATAGCACTCCGCTAGGCTGGGAGGCCCCTGGAATTAGAAGCCAAGCTCTACCCTTTGCAGCATCGGAAACACAGCAAGCGTCAATAAACGATGAATGAGTGTGCTCGCGATCACTGGAACTCAAATGTTAGCTACTATGGTAGAACACTTTAAGAGGGTTTGGTTGCTGTTGATGTTCTTTTTACTTTATTTTATTCTTTGTATTTTCACATCTTTATTGTTGAAACTATTACATATGTCCCCTCTTTTCCCCATGGCCCCCTTCTGGCCCGTCCCTGCCCCCCGCCCCAGGCCTTCACCACACCGTTGTCGGTGTCCATGGGTTATGCACGCATGCATACAAGTTCTTCGGGTGATCTCTTCCCGCCTCTCCTCACCCCCACGGAAGCAACAGTGGGGGGAAATGCTAACACTGAGTAACAGCTGATAAGCAGTCTTGTCACTCCCAAATGTCGCATGTCATTTACGCACAGTAAAAGATGCGACCTTACCATCCTTCCGCACGATTACCGAGTTTTACTAGGCTGCATAATGAACAGGGGTCACATGAGTCAGGGAAGGCGGTAATTATATTTGGGGTGAGTCTGATTAAGTTATATTGACATTATTAACTTTATCCTTACGTTATGAACATCATTACTCCCTCCTTTTGTACACTCTGTAACAGATGCAATGCACGTCATCAGCACGGCTGCTAATCCCCAGAGTTTCAAAGTGACTCCTTCAGGCAAATACACCTAGTTGAGTGCGCATCTGTGCAGTTTACATGGTTGACCTGCGACCCCTGCTCTTCTGTTTTTATAAAAAATGAGGATGAGCACAAGCAGACTATTGTCAGAGCCAGAAAAGTGAGCACGAGTTGTTCAGTTTAAAAAAAGAAGGGGTAGCGGCATCGTCTTTGTCTGACTGAGGGAGGACAGGGGTACAATGATACAGAAAGATTTTTTTCCAACAGAATCTACTTAAACCAATTCCCAGCGAGCTTGCTCCCCGGAGCACCGCTCACCCACCCACAGCAGGAGTTGGAATGAACATCTGTCTTCCCCATCCCAGCACCCTCGGGACAGGCGTTCATTCAACAAGCCCTTATTCAGTGACTACGCCAGGCTAACCTCTGTCTTAGAATCTGGGGTTACAAAAAGAGACACCTTCCATTTTGACCTCAGACAGTTCACATCATGGGAGCGCAGGCTTACAGGAATAGAAGGTCCTCCAGGTATTCCGTGGCCTGTCTCCAGCCAGGAAAACCCAGGAGACGGAAATAAACATTTCAGGCAAGCTTCAGAGACCAACAATGAAAGCAGAATAAGGTTTCGCAGAGCAAAGTCAAGACCAAGTCCTCCAGATGTTGACAGTACTAACATCTGCAAAAGACCTTACCACCTGAGAGAAGAGGTGCCGACTTGCCTAGAGCAGGGAAGAGGATGGGAAGCAGGCATCACTTCAGGAACGGTGACGCCAGTTTTAGTTGTCGTCACAAGAGGGAAGCGGTATGCTAGCCATCTGTGACACTGTTCTGTGCGCTGGCCCTCAACAAACAGGCCTGTGGGCACTGCTACTTTTCGTGTGTTTGTGAATCAAAATCCACGGAAACTCCTAAGTCTGGCCATTAAATTATAGACTCACTAGGGGCCCGGTGCACGAAATTCATGCACTGAGGGGGGAAGGGGGTTCCCCTCAGCCCAGCCTACCCCCTCTCACATACTGGGAGCCCTCAGGGGATGTCCTACTGAGGCGATCGGGCTGATCCAGGGAAGGTACCAGCCCCAGCACCCCGCTGCTGCAGCCACTGCCAGTCACCACAGCCACCAAGGTGTTGTCATCAACACGGACCCCAGTCCCTTCACCATGAAAAAATGACAACTTTCTTTAGGCATTTTCAAGACGTGTCTTTCATAGGATATGGCATTTCTTTCTTTCTTTTTTTTATCCTCACCTGAGGATATGTTTCCATTGACTTTTAGAGAATGTGGAAGAGAAAGGGAAAGAGAGAGAAACATCAAAGTGAGAGGAACACTTAGATTGGTTGCCTCCTGCATGAGCCCTGACCTGGGTCTCGGCCAGGGAGGAGCTGTAACCTAGGTACATGCCCTTGATCAGAATTGAACCCGGACCTTGTGGTCAGCAGGCCAAGGCATTCTCCACTGAGCCAAGACGGCTAGGGCAGGATATGACATTTCTTAGCCCTCCAGCAGCGGACCTTCCTTTTTTTCTCCAGGAGTGAGGTGGAAAAACCCTAGATCACCTTTATGGATTCTTATTACCCAAGTTACTAAGAATATTACCAGTGGCAGACAGGGAGCTTAGCCAATGAGCAGTCAGAAAAGGTGTTTCCTCTGTAGTTCACACCGACAGCCTCTGATCTCTGGCTCTGCCCCTGCCAAGGCCTAAAGCCTCCAGGCCCGGGCAGGGGCCCACCAGCTCCCTCCAATCGCCAACTCCACCCCTGCCAAGGCCTAAAGCCTCCGGGCCTGGGCAGGGGCCCACCAGCTCCCTCCGATCCCCTGGCTCTGCCCCTGCCAAGGCCTAAAGCCTCCGGGACTGGGCAGGGGCCCTCCAGCTCCCTCCAATCGCCAACTCCACCCCTGCCAAGGCCTAAAGCCTCCAGGGCTGGGCAGGGGCCCACCAGCTCCCTCCAATCGCCTGGCTCTGCCCCTGCCCAGGAGCCTCCTGGCTCAGGCCCTTCCCAGGTTGTTCAGGACCCATGGGGGGCTTACCTCGGAGGGACCTGGGTGTTGAGAAAGTTCTCGGGACCCAGGCTGCTGGGTGCCTGCATATGCAAGTTAACCTCCATCTTCATTGGGTTAATTTGCATACTCACTCTGATTGGCTGTGGGTGGAGCGGGGTATGGTCAATTTACATGTTTGTCTATTATTAGGTATGGTTTGCACACATACATACACACAATCAGGTGAGCTATTCCAGGAATTGCTACTTTCTGTTCTGAGTCCCGTATTAATAGTTTATGCTGAGAATTTTAACTTAAATTTCCTAAAAACTCTACGGTCATTGTGGATAATGTTTTAAAGTTGCTCTTTGTAACGTAATAGCTGGGTTTGAGTAGAATTCTTTAAAGACCTTTAACTATCTCCACGTGCCAGTACAACCCCAATACATAACTGTAACCCTGAAGAAGGGCTTCCACTTTGATTTCCTAAGGAACTAAATATATTACAAAACAAAACACATTGCAAACACTCAAACCCCCGAAATTTCTCATTCTCTTTGCCTGAACTCCTCTACAGTCGGACTAGATTAAAAGGAAGGGGCATGGGTGGGTGGGTGGGGGGGTCAATTGGGGAAAAAGGAGACTTATGTAAAACTTTAGATAATAAAGAAGAAAAGCCGAAACCGCTTTGGCTCAGTGGATGGAGCATCGACCTGCGGACTGAAGGGTCCCAGGTTCGATTCCGGTCAAGGGCATGTATCTTGGTTACAGGCACATCCCCAGTTGGGGGTGTGTAGGAGGCAGCTGATTGATGTTTCTCTTTCATTGATGTTTCTAACTCTCTATCCCTCTCTCTTCCTCTCTGTAAAAATTCAGTGAAATATATATTTAAAAAATAAATAAATAAAGAAGAAAAAAGGAAGGGGAAGCAGGGTCATAATTAGACGCTGAAGTCCTCCTTCCGGAGCCTTGCTCTCCCGTCCCCCACGCCCGAGGTTGCCAGCCACACTTGACAGATTACAAGAACCAGCGTGCCTTTATCCTCCTCCCTCAGAGATGGATGCTTCTGAAGGAGAATGCCCCACATCTTAAAAAGAAAGCCCTGGTGAGAGAATCTCAAAGGTGAAGAAAATTAAGCAAAGGAAATACTTCAAAAGCAGGCTCCTCAAGCAAAGTGCTGAGCCCGGAGAGCCCCCCGGAACAATGGGGCACATCTGCTCCCGGCCTGACAAGCCCAGCGTCTGCCCCCCATTCCCCACCTCACACCTCCTGATCCCCACCACTAGGGCTGAGGCTCAGCCCGCAGCCCCCCGATGAGCCAGGACTGGAGGGGGAGGGGACGGGGGGGGGGGGGACACCCTTCGCTGCAGGCCGCCAGGGCTCCGCCCACCTCTCCCTGGCAAAGCTTTCTTTTTGAAATGCCAGTTTCCAAGTCAGGAATTTGCCTTTGAACAGACTTAATCCTTGAAAGGGAACTGTTCTGGTCTGTGATCACCATGCTGGCGTACTGGATTGTAACAGCCACCCACCCACGTGCGCACACAACCCACACACGTGCATGCACACAGCCACACGGCGTCCTGGAAGAAGTGGGCCGTGCTGAGCGTCCCTGGCCTGTGAGAATCCACCTGGGACAGACTTGGTAACGCTCTCTTCCCTCACCCACGCCCCTGGCTCATCGCAGGTAAGGTACTGCCGGCTGCAAAGCAGGAGAAACAACATCACGTCCTCTGTTTTTCATTTTGGAAAAGCAAATGGCAGGCTGCTCAGGAAATACCATAAGGTGACCCGGAGTGCAGGGGCCGAGGGGGGACGGGGGGGAGAGGGGGGGACAGCCCTGAGCAGAGCTGGGTGACTTAGAAGGGCTTGGGGTTGGGCTGTGAAGCAAGGTTGGCGGTTGGTGGCTGATGCTGCAGGGCCCATGGCTGCAACCTGCTACAGGGGTGGGGGGCTTAGGAGACCCTTGAAATCCTTTGGTCTGGATTTGCCGGCCAAGGCAACCGCAGGTGGGACTCGAAATTCCATAAATCTAGGAGCTTTTTTCATGGCAACGTACATTTATACTAAGTGAGTTGTATGAAGCGAATGATGTTATAAATATCCAAATGGCCCTCGGCTGGAAAACGGTTCCCCACCTCTGTGGCCAGAGGCACCCGAGGTGGGCGTGCGGACCCTATGCCGCGCATCTGCCACCCCCAGAGCAGAACATCTCAGGCGGGTGAAGAACTGAAGAATGGCACTGTCACGTGCCCATCCGCGGGGCCACAAGGCGCCTACTCCCCAGCAGAGGGGCAGTGGCTGGTAGTCAGGCAGGTCCTGAGTCTCACTCCGAGTGACAGTAAATTCTTTGGATTGTCCATGTGTAACTCACCCACTTCCTGAATGAGCTGTGGACAAATTGAAACTCTGGCAGGCTTCCCTAGTTTGTGTGTGTGTGTGTGTGTGTGTGTGTGTGTGTGTGTGTGGTGAGGGGGCCAGGTGCGTGTGTGTGCGTGTGGTAAAATCGGACTTTGCTTCAAGTTCCTAAAACTCCCATGTTTACCGGGGATGCTGGGAATCGGAAGGCCTGCCATGCTCTTCTAAAACAAGAGGGGCTGGTCTGGAGGAATTCTGAATGGGGGGCAGGTAGGTCTCTTCTATTCCAATCAGATATGGGAGACTTTTTTTTTTTTTTTCTGAAGGAGATGGCAAAGGAAACTGCTCATGTGGCTACTATAAAGCACCTACTTCTCCATCCCTTGATAGCTATATATCCCCAGAATATTTTATATTGACATCATCTAAGTTTAAAATAACCTTTTGGTTTCCTACACGAGGCGAAAAAGAGAGAATTTAGTCAAACTCTGAACGAGATGCCATCTTCTCTCAGTGGAATGGCTCTCCAACCAGAACGTCCCAACCCCCATGGAGAGGGGCTGGTCCTGTGCTCTGTCCGCACTGGCAT